>RQTK01000219.1:454674-474840 GCA_003991915.1 Elysia chlorotica | reverse complement strand
AGATAGATAGATAGATAGATAGATAGATAGATAGATAGATAGATAGATAGATAGATAGATAGATAGATAGATAGATAGAGGTAGAGAGAAGGAGGGAGAGAGAAAGGGAGAGAGATAGAAAAGCTATCCACCGTTGTTTTATTAATGTGACCCTCAGGGTTCACTGACCGCTCTGACGTCAATGGTAAAGCTGGCCATCTTGGAGCAGGTCCCTCGCCCACAGGATCGCCGTGCCGGGTCTCCCCACGGGACGCGACAGTCATTAGCTGAACGGCGTTACAGGGTTTTCCCGGAGATATCGGCCCTTTCGCGGCTTCCACTGGCGCGCACGGGTGCGTTGAAGGCCGCGTCGTTCATTTTCATATTTATATTTTTAATTAAAGTGGTGCAATAACCCATAGGACAATCATCATTATGTCCACAGCCTCTCTCTCTCTCTCTCTCTCTCTCTCTCTCTCTCTCTCTCTCTCTCTCTCTCTCTCTCTCTTTCATCTCTGTCTCTCTCTGTTTCTCTCTCTCCCTACCTCTGTCTGTCTGTCTGTCTGTCTGTCTGTCTGTCTGTCTGTCTGTCTGTCTGTCTGTCTGTCTGTCTGTCTGTCTCTCTCTCTCCTCTCTCTCTCTCTCTCTCTCTCTCTCTCTCTCTCTCTCTCTCTCTGTCTCAGTCTCTGTTTTTCTGTCTTAGATACACCAAGATCGAACTGAGAATAGTTCGGTGACAGGGCCTTCTCGATCTGTCGAGCAGTAACGCCAGTGTAGTAGTCAAACCTCCCGCCTATGACAGCGCATGGCTGGACAGTCTGTGCTGTTAGACCAAACCTGGCAAACCGCGGGGCCGCAGGGCTGGGAGAACTCCCGCGTCACAACTACCGGTACACTCGCACTATGGGACTTTGCTTGAGAGTTGACATCATGGTGAGAGAGGGTCACTGCCACAGCCTGTCCATAAAATAACATTATTTTCAAATCAGTAGTCTATAAGACTTTCTCTGTGGATTTCAATTACAAAGCAACAACAACAACAACAACAACAACAACAACAACAACAACAACAACAACAACAACAACCGGCGCCAAAGAGCTTGAACACTTTACCCATTAAAACTCCACTCGCCTTCCATGACATTTCTTGAGCCCCAAGAGACGTCAGACTGGGAGAGTGAACTACAGCCACATGACTGTCGATGGAAGAGCATCTCTTATCTTTCTGGAACAGTTACGCTGAGTTGATTACTTCACCTCCAACGTTAGCACTAAATTGGCTATATGGCGGACGGGCTCCAATCCTAACGTCTAACAATTTCATGATGTACTGCCACACAGGAGACAGGACACCTGTTTCAGCCAGTCACATCATACTGACTCCGACCCAACCAGATTTTAACCAGTAGGAGACAAAATTGGACCAATTGTGGGGTTCGAACCGCGGACCTTCCTACTAGAAGACCAACGCTCTACTACTTGGGCCAGTTCGCCGTCATCCTTCTGGAAGGATTCCTGGATGTCTTTCTATGAAACCCTGTAGCCCAGAAAGCTTTACAAACGTGTTAACAAATTCTTAGTCTGGTGCACCCTATGTTTCCAGCAGGTTCATACATGACTTGTACTTTTTTACGGAGACGGTGACACCAGTGGAGATAAGACTCGAACCTCGAACGCCCTGCTTGTCAGTCCACAGCACAAACCGATCGACCATCCGCTGAATAATATATTTTTTTGGAAGAATTGAGATCCGATGTCACGTGGTATAAGGAGAAAGAAGAACACCATTCAGCAACTTAGACAACAGAAAGAAGCCATGAATCACCAACTGTGAGGCCAAACCTCAATGGACGCTCAGCGCCAGCGAAATTCGACTCCAATTACCAAACTGAAAGCGATCTGTCGTTACACAAAACTTATTACACTGGATGAAAAAAAAATGGTTCGAAAAGAAGTGTAGTTTTTTGTGTGCTATGGAAGTTTAAGGAATGGTGTTGGCTCCATAGTGCATCGTGTGGAAACCTCCCATTTACTGGGCACGTTTATCTTTATGTTCACTGGAAGAGTTTAAGTTTAGGTAACGAAAGAAGAATAAAATTAATAGACACCAGCCTACTAAATATGCCTTATCTACACTGCTCACTCACACAAACACAACGAAAAAAAAAAAAACAGGAAAGAAAAATCTTATCCAGATATTGCAATTCCGACAAATTATTGATTTTGCTTTAATATGGGCTTATTTATTTGTTTGGCAAAACAACACAGTTATTTTGTCTAAACCATTTTCAATTTAACATGTTTGAACAATGTGTGGTAGGTACTGGTATCATTGCATAATCAAAAGTTTATATGAAACCTCCCACTCATTACTTTTTTGTTGTTGTTTTTGTTAGCATAAGCCATGAGTTATTGTGAAAGTTGTGAGAGATTTTGAGATGGAACGTGGCTTTCTTTTAGTGCCGCCCCCCCCCCCCCCCCTCCCCCCCTCTCCCCCTTTCTTTCGAAAGGCTTACGTCTGTTAAACCTTCTTATTCTTGTACTGTCACGAAGTGACGTAAGCTAGATCTACGTCTTGTGTGTGCATTCTACCCCTAGTGTTTCTGCCTCGTGACAGTGTATAGAAATCTAGTGCCTTTTAGTGGACACTCATTTGACTCGAAATCAGTTGAAATGGTTTATGTGTACATACCCGTGTTGTTTGTCCAGCAGCAGTTTTCTTAACAAGCACTAGAGTACATCTAGATCTAGATCTAGATTGTATCCACACTATATATATCTAGATTCTATAGTAGATCCAGTAGACTGGAAAGTGACCTTCCATAAGCTTTGCTGCACACACGAGAGATCTCGCTAGACAAATCTCTGTATAGATCTAATAGACCTCGAAGCGAAAACGTAGCATAGGCCTACACACGACTGCTAGATCCAGAGTCTAGATTTAGATCTATAAGCAATTCTAACTTTAAAATCTTCTTAAAATATTAACATAACTGCCTATAAATTATAATAATGAGCTACCTTGGTTGAGGAAATAATAATCCAATATGAGGTGAATATAATCCACGTTCAGTGATCAATACAAGTGATAGTTGTTGGCAGATCACACAGTGTGTACACACTTCAACCCAGCGGCCTGTGGAATGGGTTGCCTTGCGCAGCTCCGTGAAAAACAACACAGAACATACGGGCTTCCTGCGTGTAAACGTAATGACCTTAGCGAGGTCATGGTCACGTTGCTTTTTGCGCTAGTCAGGACTAAGTTCTGTAACTTATTTTATAGTCGCCTAAGTTAAGAGAATGTCGGCCTCACAAGTGGCCTGCGGTCCCAGACTACCTAGTCTTACGTAAAGAGTGTGTGTGCAAAGGTCAAAATCTAACACTAACAGAGAAGAGATATTGGCTCGTCTCTGATGGTACTGTACTGTACAAAAGCCTAGGCCTAAACATTACCTATGATCTAGCCGACTACCGTCTAATTTAAATCTAAATCTAGTCATAAGCTATTACCATCAGAGACGAGCCAATATCTCTTCTCTGTTAGTGTTAGATTTTGACCTTTGCACACACACTCTTTACGTAAGACTAGGTAGTCTGGGACCGCAGGCCACTTGTGAGGCCGACATTCTCTTAACTTAGGCGACTATAAAATAAGTTACAGAACTTAGTCCTGACTAGCGCAAAAAGCAACGTGACCATGACCTCGCTAAGGTCATTACGTTTACACGCAGGAAGCCCGTATGTTCTGTGTTGTTTTTCACGGAGCTGCGCAAGGCAACCCATTCCACAGGCCGCTGGGTTGAAGTGTGTACACACTGTGTGATCTGCCAACAGCTATCACTTGTATTGATCACCGAACGTGGATTATATTCACCTCATATTGGATTATTATTTCCTCAACCAAGGTAGCTCATTATTATAATTTATAGGCAGTTATGTTAATATTTTAAGAAGATTTTAAAGTTAGAATTGCTTATAGATCTAAATCTAGACTCTGGATCTAGCAGTCGTGTGTAGGCCTATGCTACGTTTTCGCTTCGAGGTCTATTAGATCTATAGAGATTTGTCTAGCGAGATCTCTCGTGTGTGCAGCAAAGCTTATGGAAGGTCACTTTCCAGTCTACTGGATCTACTATAGAATCTAGATATATATAGTGTGGATACAATCTAGATCTAGATCTAGATGTACTCTAGTGCTTGTTAAGAAAACTGCTGCTGGACAAACAACACGGGTATGTACACATAAACCATTTCAACTGATTTCGAGTCAAATGAGTGTCCACTAAAAGGCACTAGATTTCTATACACTGTCACGAGGCAGAAACACTAGGGGTAGAATGCACACACAAGACGTAGATCTAGCTTACGTCACTTCGTGACAGTACAAGAATAAGAAGGTTTAACAGACGTAAGCCTACGCCATGTTTGTGCATTCTACACTAGATGTATAAAGTCTATCTATTATAGTGCGTAGATTCTATAGACATTGTCGAACATAATCTGAACTCTCTACAGTTATTTTACGGGCGGTACGAATTAGAAACAACTCATTCTGGAAGGCTTCTTGTGAGTCTTTTTAAAGCATTTAGCTAGGCTAGTCGAGAATTTAATGTATGTGGTTTAATTTGATGTCTACATTTAGTCCGTCACTAGGCTAGGAAAAAAAATTGTATTGTAGCAGTGGATATTTAGAAATCTATTACTTTTATAACACAGACCTGCCAGCAGCTCTTCCCAAAATGCCTAGATCTACCATTTTGTTGAAACTTCTTGCACATTTACCTACAAGATTTCTTAGATATAATATGTCATTTATTAAATTTACAGTAACTTGTAGAGTAAAACACCTTACCTCTTGCCATTTCTGTTTAATGGGTTTCATAAATTCGCTTTCTCACATGAAAACTATGCCCACCAATTCATACTGATGACTTTCTTTTATTAAATGTTATTCCATGTTCCAATGATAGCCTCGAATGATGGACGCTTTGTTGTATTGTTACATAAAATGTACACGTTTGGTAATGCCATTCTTAACCCATCTCCCCTTATTAAAAAAAAACAATGGGCACATCACCGTCAAAAGTAACCGTGCACACATTTATGACTTGCCAAGACTTACGCAAGTGCGGCAGCTCGTGGGTTAATGAAATATCTGTGTGTGTGTGTGGGGGGGGGGGGGGCACCAAACAAAACAACAGAACGCAGCACATTCGCGCGTGGAAGACATGTTGCCGACTGAACAGCTTTGCAATGATTAATTTGGGAGCAAAACATTCTCTTCATGGGCAAGCAAAAACAAAAACACAAACAAACAAACAAACAAAAGAACAACAAGCAGACAATAGATTCGCATAGTAGGCTTCTTGTGTTTTAAATTCAACTGAAAAAAAGGGAGAGGGGGTGGGTTAGGATGAGAAATTAGTGTGATTTTATAAAGATTTTTTAAATTTCTCGTAACTTATATTAGCAGTACATTGGTAGCAATGATTCATGCATCGGCATTTGACACAGTTACCCGTTTTTTTGTCTTTCTTTGTGTGTGTGTGTGTGCAACCACCATGACTCGATTTGTCGGAGAGACGATGCTCTATAGACCTACAATACACCCCTTTCTCTGAGTTTAGCACATTGATTGACTTAACATATCAGTTATCATTCATCACTTTGACTCACACGGACGGGGAGCGAACTGACTCAGGTGGTCGAACGTTGGTCTCCAAATCAGAAGGTCCGCGTTTCGAATCCCACGACCGGTTAAAAAGAATAACCGTCCAATTTCGCTTGGTGTCAGTCCAGGTCTCTCCGCCCTCTCATGTGCCGCAACACCTACATTTGTCTGAGGCCGTTCTTGGGACCGGCCCGCAATACAGCCTATACAATTTTGATGTTGGACATTAATTAACTCAACACCAACCCAAGCACACATAGACACGCAGGCACACATAGACACGCAGGTACACATAGACACGCAGGCACACATAGACATGCAGGTACACATAGACATGCAGGTACACATAGACACGCAGGTACACATAGACATGCAGGTACACATATATATGCAGGTACACATAGACACGCAGGTACACATAGACACGCAGGCACACATAGACACGCAGGCACACATAGACACGCAGGCACACATAGACACGCAGGTACACATAGACATGCAGGTACACATAGACACGCAGGTACACATAGACATAGACACGCAGGTACACATAGACATGCAGGTACACATAGACATGCAGGTACACATAGACATGCAGGCACACATAGACACGCAGGCACACATAGACACGCAGGTACACAAAGACATGCATGTACACATAGACATACAGGCACACATAGACACGCAGGCACACATAGACATGCAGGCACACATAGACACGCAGGCACACATAGACATGCAGGCACACAAATACACGCAGGCACACACACACACTCTACACTAATCGACCGCTTTTGCCAATTCTTCAAACGTCCCAGCTGCTAAACTGAAGCCCACAGGGCGTACATACTTTTCTGTATAAAGTCTCTTGCACAAACTTGTTTCCAAATTGTAACTCTTCGGTAGCAGCTTGTGTTGGCAGCTGTGATAAATGATATGAGGACCATACCAGCTATCCAATGACATGGCTGCTGACACAAGAAACCATACAGTATCTTAGTATTGGAGTGTCTGATCACACCGCGTCATGACCGTTTATCATCTCCGGGCGCCTGGATAGTGATACCAGGGAATGTAGATTTGGTGACTCCCGCAGTGGTAAGCCCAGGCACTCTCTCTGCTCGGGTCTAGGGCCGTAAGCACAACGGTGTGGCAACTTACTACGCTACGTAGGAATATATGCGGCAACGATGGCTTACGAAGAGTCGAAGCCTCGTGCAGTTTTGCTTTACGTCGTAACATCTACGACAGTTTTGAATACGTTTCATGGGCCTCGCATGTTCGTCGCCTCCCAGGCCTAAGCTGAAAACCGGCGATTGCACTTCTCTGTCATAGACTTCGCCTTTGAATTCCTACCCTACTTAAAGGATTTTCTCTCCTTGAATGCGTTTGTGTTGGTTGTAACGGGGTAAGTCAGGGAGAAATGGGAGCAAAAGTTGACTCTGTCCACCCTTGTAAGGTGCAGAGTGTCTGAGCAAACATCTCTTCAGTTTATGGTGATCGGTAACGGCCACTCTGACGCAATAATGATTGTGGGTGTATGCCCTGTGCGATGGATTTTGGCGAACTTCGAGTTTTAATGCATGGATAGTCGATTATCGTCGAATGTGAAATGTATAAATGCCTTGATCTATGCCTAGTTTTTATATAAATATATTTTTTAAAATGATTTTCCCGCTGTTCACGCAGGCACACATAGACATGCAGGCACACAAATACACGCAGGCACACACACACACTCTACACTAATCGACCGCTTTTGCCAATTCTTCAAACGTCCCAGCTGCTAAACTGAAGCCCACAGGGCGTACATACTTTTCTGTATAAAGTCTCTTGCACAAACTTGTTTCCAAATTGTAACTCTTCGGTAGCAGCTTGTGTTGGCAGCTGTGATAAATGATATGAGGACCAGACCAGCTATCCAGTGACATGGCTGCTGACACAAGAAACCATACAGTATCTTAGTATTGGAGTGTCTGATCACACCGCGTCATGACCGTTTATCATCTCCGGGCGCCTGGATAGTGATACCAGGGTATGTATAATATATAGATTTGGTGACTCCCGCAGTGGTAAGCCCAGGCACTCTCTCTCTGCTCAGGTCTAGGGCTGGAAGCACAACGGTGGGGCAACTTACTACGCTACGCAGGAATATATGCGACAAAGATGGCTTACGAAGAGTCTTGCACTTGCACCGTTTTGCACGGTGCGCACATCATCTCTAGGTTTGCTCTGAATGTCTTCCAGTTAAATCCTTATATGGATAGGCGTATGTGAAAAAAAATGAACTTAGCGTGGGCGGGTTTATATATATATATATACGTTCTACTAAGAGTCTTTTCCCTGCAAACCGTCACCTGATAGATCACACGTGAGAACCCCCTCTTTATGCAGGTTCATGGAACTTGATCCATACTATGTACACGTTTTGTACTGTCGCATAACGATAATGTGTTTAGGTCGGTCCACGTACACGTTTTGTACTGTCGCATAACGATAATGTGTGTTTAGGTTGGTCCATGAACACGTTTTGAACAGCGACACAATGTATTTAGGTCAAGTTAGATCGGTGAGATAAGTCACTGGTCAGAGAGCGTGAAAGCCCCGCGTTCTATCCCAGCTTGGAGCTATGGGAGCCTATGTACACTAACAGTATATCGGCTCAGTGGAATTACTATCCCTGCCTATAAATAAATGTGGTTAAATAATAATTATAGACAATTACACTGAGAGACATCCACCCTAACCCGATCAAAGGCCCGCTGAACTCGCAACTGACTCATGGCTGCAGCCTCGAAAGAACTTTTTTCTAGTCGGTCGATCTTTTGGTTTAGGTTGTTTATTTTTGCTTGGTGTAGATGATCTAGATCTGCAATTATAAATCTTACACCCCCCCCCCAAAAAAAAAAAAAAAAAGGTACACAGTAACTTGACCTCGACCAAAGCCTTTAACACACCTCTGACCTGACTCACCTGACCCATAGAATAGAGAGAGAGAGGTACACCTATGTAGCGCCTGTAGAAACAGGTCGTAGTTGCCTGAACCAAAACACGCTGTTGAAACATCTTACGGAACATTTAATCCATGTAGTCATGTGATCTCCCCCCTCCTCTCTCTTCTCTCTTCCCTCTCTCTTTCTCTCTCTCCTCCCCCTCTCTCTCTCTCTCGCTCTCTCTCTCTTCCAAAGAAAAACGTGATAGTTAAAGAACCGCAGGACACATGCGTGCCCCCACCACAAGACTTCCAGAGTGAATGACGTGGCTTATCTCGAAGAATGCGCCACAATACACATGTATACATGTATAGGCCCACGGCAAGAAGAAGAACTGTAACGTTGCAGGCACAATGCTAACAGGAAAGTCTGCTTTGGAAGAGTTCTGTCCTTCTGTGTATAGCAAATAACAGTCAATGTTGTACAGTCTCAGGTAGTGTTTGACTCTACACGACAATGGCGCCAGTCTAGATCTGTTTTGACTTTTGATGTGTCTAGTGTTTGACTCTACACGCCAATGACGCCAAGTTAGAACTGTTTTGACTTTTGATGTGTCTAGTGTTTGACTCTACACGCCAATGACGCCAGTCTAGATCTGTTTTGACTTTTGATGTGTCTACAGAGTGCATGGAGTGCCAGTGGTCAAATGTCGGTGATTATAGGCTTTGCTGATGTCTGTCAGACAGAATCGGTTTTCGAACATTTGTTGTTGTTTTTGTTATTATGGGAGTTCACAGTGACATGCTGATCTACAAGGCAAAAGCTATTCAATTTTAACGGCATTTTTTGGTCGTTGAGATAGACAATTCATTCATTCGAAAGATTAGTAGTAGTAGTAGTAGTAGTAGTAGTAGTAGTAGTAGTAGTAGTAGTAGTAGTAGTAGTAGTAGTAGTAGTAGTAGTAGTACTAGTAGTAGTGGTGGTGTAGTAACAGTAGTAGAATTAATAGTTGTATTTGTTGTTGTTGTTGTTGTTGTCGCGGTAGAGTTGGAACTAACAAAAACAAAACAAAACAAATCCATTGATGCCGATGCAGTCTTATCTGTGAAACCAAACCTAGGACTCCCCTCCCATACAGCATACTCTGGTGCCGGGTGCATGATCACATAACACCAGGGAGACGATGTTGCCGATAATCAACCGTGTCACTCACGCCAAACACAGTTCGTCCACTTTGACTAGGATATGAAATACGCAATGAGACTTGACAAAATTTAATGCATTGCTGGCAAATAGACATCATTATGGGCCGGGCCAAGTAAGATTCACAAAGAGGGAGTGGGGTAGTAGAATAAGGTCAGATAAACTCATATCATTTAGTCGGGCACATTTCTAAAATAAATTGAAAAGTTACATAATCTCTCGAAAAGTGGTATTCTAAGCCGAGAAGCATAGGAAATGTATAACACTTGCCTTGTAGTCAACACCAAACAACTAGTTCTTGTCAGGAAATGTCTAGAAACATAATTATCAACCACTTCCCAAATAAAAGATTCTTTTCGGTTACAAACAACAACAACAACAAAACAACATAATTTACTAAGGAATAACCCAATTTTGTAGGCATTCCCTGAAAACAACCTGTTTCAGTGATTGACTGTACCGTCGGTAGAGTGGAAGTTGTGTCGGTTATATTCGGATGCACATTCTCTGCTAGTGTAAATGAACTCGATGCGGCTTCTCTCAAGGGAACCAAACGTTACTGGGTCATTCCTAGCTGAACCCCAACCTAGAGGAGAGGCACTGCTCTGTTGACCTATAGACCGAAAAAAACAACAAAAAACCAACAAAACCCCACTTTCTTTACCAGAGGAAACTTTACAGTCATAAAGAGAGAGCTTAGCTTCGATTGAATGGTCCGACCAAATAATTTAATTTGAGCAAAAACACTGAAATATATTATATAGTGCGTATAGCAACAATTGGACAAAAACACTATGTTATACATATAGTGCAAACTTTGGACAGAAAGCAGTATATATATAAACACTGCGTGTAGAGGCTGTCCCACCTAGAGAGTAGAGAGTAGACGAATAGATTAGATCTAGAGAGTAGAGAGCAGACGAATAGATTAGATCTAGCGAGTAGAGAGCAGACGGATAGATTAGATCTAGCGAGTGTGCGGGCACGCCAGACTAACCCTACTTGGCGTGATACTAACCCTACTGTCTCTAGTCATACTAACTCTACTGTCTCTAGTCATACTAACTCTACTGTCTCTAGTCATACTAACTCTACTGTCTCTAGTCATACTAACTCTACTGTCTCTAGTCATACTAACTCTACTGTCTCTAGTCATACTGATTATGATGTCGTCTGCTGTCTAGGTTTACGAGTTAGGAACGGCAGAAATAGGTCACCCACTTCGCCCTACTTTCGCTAGGTTATGCAAGTCCCAAATTCTAGACCCTCTTCGTCATCAGAGGACAGAAATAACCCCACTCGCAGTGTTGTAGCAGACATAATCATTTCGTCCTTGACCTTTGACGCCACACCGAGTACCCTAACAGAATTGCTCTGAGAAATCTGTATCGTTTTTTTTCGCAGCGCCCCGCCATTTTTTGTTTGTTTACAGACCGGTGTTATTTTCCGCCCATGATTGAAGTGAAAGTCATGTGACACAGAAGCTCTGGTACCTGTGGATGCATCGATACTTTCAAGTGGCGCCATGAAGAGTCTGATTGAAACGTTCACATGCGCTGTAGTAGATCTTGTTTAGTATTAACACAATCTCCACTTTAAAACACTATAAGTATAACATACATGCCGTATGTAGGATGAATCAGAGCTTCAAACCCATTTATACCTCTCCCATTCCATGTTTGCAAATCTTTGCGGTCTGACGCGAAAGGTTAAACCCCCAACACACACACACACACACACACACACACACACACACACACACACACACACACACACAAATACTACGACGTGCAGATCGCGTTAAAAACAAAGTCCATAAGAAAATAAAATAATGTAAATCAGTCCATGACCAGAAAATCAATGGACCTACTGTTTGTTACAAAAGCTAGACATATCTGCGCGACGATCGCTGGTTTGCGGTTTGATACCCTGCACACCGCGTCGACATACTTCATATCCCCTCACACAAAAACAGGGGAAAACAACAACAAATCAGACGTTTGAATGCTGTAAATGTGAAACCTTTGAGCAAGTCTTGGCCTACAGCCCGTAAAGTACAGAAAGTTGATTGTCCAGTCTGCTCAGAGTAATCTGCCCCTGAATGCTCTATACTGCCCTCTTCTTCACACTAATGATGGTAGATCGAAAGCTGTTTCATATAGGAGATATGGTCTAGATACTATAGACTATATATAAAGTCACATATAACCAACTGTCCGTGTTGATAATAATCATGATGAAAATAATCATACATTCAAGGTAAAATAACTGATAGTTATTTGTTATACATTTAAAAGAGCCAAACGACTATACACTAACATTGCTGTTAATCTTTCTTACTGGTACGCCATTAACAGACATTTCCTTCTTTCACATTGGTTTGTGTGTCTGGCTTAAAAACATATCTATTTATAGCGACTGTTTAATATACATGCATAAATGAAAAAATAGAAATGTACTTTGTATAGGTTTAAAACTCTGAGAAATTTATCTTAGTTAACAAAACATGTCCTTGTACTCCCATTTCTTACATTATAACACACGCCCTCATCTGTTATACAATGTGATATGATAGTACTTTATTACATTGTGTCCACAGGTGAAGTTTTGCATGGCTAAATCTTGTATGCGCAAAGAACATAGAGAAATAAATATGATATAAAAGTTCGATATTAAATACAAGCTGGTCATGGTTTGGTTTTCCTCCCCCCTCTCCTCGATCTAAAACAGATAACTGAAGTGTTGTATGCAAGCCTTGTGTAGACCGCACTGAGCGATATACTTCATACCACATCTGTAACCGTCTAGTATCTTACACCTTACATCGATACCCCCCCCCCCTTCTCAATACATGCTCTTTGTTCACTGTCAGGTTTTTATTCCCAAGTTTTATTGCTGTTCGATTATCGATCTTCACACACGAGATCGAAGCGTGTGGGTTAACTCAGACAAAACCCAAGCAGATAAGCCAGACAGAGACAAAGGTGGAGCTTTAATTGAAATGCGTTTTTCTATTGTTTTCGTTTTTTTTTCTTCACTTTAGAACGAAGGTAGTGAGTTACAGCTGAGTGCTTTTAACTTTCCCATCTTTAAAAAATAATCATAGCGGTAATGATGGTGGGGGTGACTATACTTATGATGACGATGTTGTTGGTGATAAAAAATAATCATAATAATAATAATAATAATAACAATAATAATAATAATAATAATAATAATAATAATAATAAAAATTTCTCCACAAATTTGCCCACTAGTATGAAAAGAATTTTTTTAGAATAGAAAGTAAAAAGAAACAAAAAGAAAAGACAAAAGAAAGGGATCAAAACCCACTCAGTTCATTTCTATAACTAGAAAATTAAACAATAGCAACAATAACATCCACTTCACTTATCCACAGTCTTGTCTAAAAGGTACACCTACCAACGTATTGACCGTGTATGAATTCACCCACCGATCTATTTTTACTGCTGGGTCATGCCAGGCCGATAGTTATGACCAAGCCAGTCCTGGCCGCACAGAGGTCGTTGACCCGGCATGTGGCCAGTAGCGCCAGTAGCGCCAGTAGCGCCTTGTTACAGCCTTGTTACGTGTACCGGGAGAGAAGGCTGAGGCGTGCGTGTTTCCACTCGCCCTTTCACCCCAGTCACAGGCCTACCCTACCCAGATCGATATGCTCTCTTACCTTACAGTCAACATTACAAGGTGGGAGTTAGGATAAATTGTCGACATTTTACTTACAGTCAACATTACAAGGTGGACGTTAGGATAAATTGTCGACATTTTACTTACAGTCATTACAAGGTGGACGTTAGGATAAATTGTCGACATTTTACTTACAGTCAACATTACAAGGTGGACGTTAGGATAAATTGTCGACATTTTACTTACAGTCAACATTACAAGGTGGACGTTAGGATAAATTGTCGACATTTTACTTACAGTCAACATTACAAGGTGGACGTTAGGATAAATTGTCGACATTTTACTTACAGTCAACATTACAAGGTGGACGTTAGGATAAATTGTCGATATGATCTTTACTTACAGTCAACATTACAAGGTGGACGTTAGGATAAATTGTCGATATGATCTTACCTTGCAGTCAACATTACAAGGTGGACGTTAGGATAAATTGTCGATATTTTACTTGCAGTCAACATTACAAGGTGGGCGTTAGAATAAATTGTCGACATTTTACTTATAGTCAACATTACAAGGTGGACGTTAGGATAAATTGTCGACATTTTACTTACAGTCTGGCCGACTGAAACTTTTGTTTTTTTTTTACAATGGACAAAAATACCCGCTTCTCATTTCAATTGAGGAGGAAAAAAAGCTAATCATGCTTATTGAAACACTGGGCAGTCTCTTGGACAATCTTAGGATCCCTTCCCAGCTACCCTTCACAGGCAGTGAAACACTGGCGCCAGTGTGTGGTGGTGTTAGAGCGTCGGCATTTGAAGCATGAGGTCCGGTTCGATTCCCTACTGGTTGGGTCATTGTCAGAATAATGTGGTTTACCAAGTTCCAGGTATTCTGCTCTGGGCCACGTCCGCTGTACAGTCTATTTGCTGACATCCGGCAATCTGAAACCCAAGCTTTGCCTTTTTATCTGATGCACACCTGCCCTTCTATGAGTTTTGGAAAGTGTGTGGTCGCCAATAACTTGTCGAAATACACACCTGAAAGCATGTATCATTGTATGTGTTGTGAAGGGGGTGTATTTTTCGATAACCGGTTTCGATCTGAGTCCTGAAGTTAGGTTTTGTTTGTCTTAATCCTTTGTGGTCGTTTGGTAGTGACGCCATTCGCATCATTAACGGTAGTGGCCGGTAATGGTCGTCGGTAATTTATTGTGGGCCCCCCTCTTTTCCTTTCTCCCTCTCTCTGTCTCCCCTCTCTCCCCCTATCTATCTACCCCCACCCCTCTGTCTCCCCCTGTCCACCCCCCCCTCCCTGTGCACCCAATAAGCAAGGTGTGGGTGCCAGCCTGTCCTGAGTTGCGCCCCCTGCGTGTCCAGAGGGGGTGGTGACCCTGCCAGGCGCAGACTGACCACTCGGACGTTGACCCCCAGCTTGAAGTTACATGTACATGGTACACATGGCCTTGCGGCCCACACGGCGTTAGAGGATGACGTAATTATACACGCCCGCTGGGGATGGGCTTTTCATATTTGCTGTACTTATACTATAGAGGATCCCTCACAGAGAGACAGAGAGAGAGAGAGAGAGAGAGAGAGAGAGAGAGAGAGAGAGACTCAGAGAGAGAGAGCGAGAGAGAGGGAAGGGTGCATATCTGATCACTGATTGGCTCCACAAGTCTATGCTAGAGCTATGATTGGACGCCCATGCAGACTCCCTAACCTACCACCGTGCCCGTCCTCACTTCCGGGCCAGTTATCGTGAGGTCTCTACTGGTGACGCAGCCGTGACGGGTACTACACCTCTCCGTTGTAACAGCTCTCCTAGCACCCCGACCTGCCCCTTAAGGGTTAACGCCACGACCTGAGGGACATTTGGTGTGTGCTTCAGCCGTTCGCCACTCCTAGAGAGGGTTACAGTGTAGGCCTACATGTGTAGTGCATTAAGCAGCAACGAGAAAGCCTGTATGATGAACTAGTTGGATGAAAGTGTGTGTGTGTGTGGATTAGTGTTAATCTCCTCGTTTTGTACCGTAATTACTGAAATGTGGATACTGGTGTGTGTTTTTGTCATGCCCGTGTTGTTAGACTGATAGAGTGCGTCCCTTGTCGCTCTAGGAAAGGTCAGGGCGAAGACTGGCCTGGGTGCTTCAAGCTGCTTGTGGGTGGATAATGGACTCAGTGTTAACAATCAATGAAAACAATGTTAAGGCAAGGGCCATCTGTAGGGGGCGGGTATGGTGAAGGCGGGACGTTTACCGCATACATCTAACAAGTTGTTTTTTTGTGTGTTTTTTTTTCTTCACAATTTTGATTTTGTTTGATATTCCAGAGTGCTAGTGAATAGTACTGTCTCAGTAGGTAAGAGTGTAGAGGTTGCTACGACATTGCGTCAGGTTGTCCCGGGACAGTCGAACAAGAGTGACCATGCCTCACAGGTACTCATGTACACATGTCATGTACCACTCGTTATGTTTCCAAAAAGCATATATATCGTTTGGAGAAAAACAATTCGCTTAACGGAAGTTAATGGTAGTGTAAGCTGCAGTCATAACAATTCCGTTTTGTCCCAATGAAACTTAAATACAGTGCACCTAGTTTGGAAATCGGGAGGGACCCACCTTCACAGACAAACAACACTACGACGACGACTACGACCACCACCACCACCAGCAGCAGCATCAATAACCCACCACCGCCACCACCAACAATATTAAAACATCAATAAATCACCACCACTACCACCACCACCACCAACAACAACAACAGCCCTCAAAACAACAAGGAAAAAAGAATAAAGATCCCATAGGCCTACCAACCCCTCTTTCCCAACAAAACAGGATTGATGCTAAAGAATTTGTATACAATGTGTGTTAGAGTGTATCTATTTTTTAGGTCAATGGTTCCTCTAGACTTGGCCGCCATGTCTATTTAAATTTTCATTATAATGATAGATGTACTACGCCCTGTTTCCCTCATCCACGCCTGTAACTAGCTGTGTCTATTCAAAGACTATCTCCGCGGTTCGACCCCAGATATAAGGACGTTAGGGGAGGGACACAGCGGTAGAGCTACACGTATCTTGAAACCATTGAACAGTGAATCACAGACGCTCTAGTGGTGTATAGAAGGCTTTCCAATATTGTGTGTTACAATGAACAGTATCTGGTTATACATTATAGTGAACATGGACAGTATCTGGTTATACAATGGACAGGCTATGGTCTTACAATGAACAGTGTTCTGCTACGTCGGAAAATAAAATGAAATCTCTGCAACATCCCCACAACCCTCCTATCCCTCTTCTTTAGTTTTTTCTTTTCTTTTCTATCATGTCCAATTCGTTAACCGATTGCCCATGTACCAGTTGTAAACCAATTTTTGCTCCCACGATGTCAACTCGTCCCATCAGTAAAAGAGCCTGCAATGTAACAGTTGCGGATGAAAAAATAAAAACACACACACACACAAAACAACAACAACGAAAAATACCCACAGCAAAACATCACTTAAACAACACTTCAACAAGTCATAACATGAGTGTATTTTGACCAATCAAATCACCGATATCCTCCATGCATCATGCGGCAGGCCTGTCTCTGTGCACTGACGATGATGCAACACTACAGTGTGTGTGTGTGTGTGTGTGTGTGTTTATGGAAAGTGTGTGTTGTTAAGTGTTGGTCGGTGGTCGATAGCAAGAAGGCCGCTGAGGTCACCTGAGACAAACTTGGTCCACAATAAGATCTTGATGAAGGGGGCATGTTGCTCACGCGCTGGGGTTAAAGGTTAAAAGTAGTCTCTGATGTGTTCGAACCCCGCGCCGCCTGCTGTTGCGTCTGACTCTCTGGTTGGGTCCCATCGCCGTACAGGTTTTTATTCCTCGAGACCGAGACGATGTGAGATTAGGAAAGAGCTTCGCTTTCTGGGACCCAAGTGTCGGACAGCTCAGTCAGTAGGGCTTTAGAGTGATGAGTACGAGGCCTAGCGTTCGAATCTCAGTAAATGCACGCGTCCTCGTGTAGAGTTCTTGGAAAACGTAAGGGAGGTAAAAGTTATTGAACATTCATTGAACCGTTTTCAGTACAGGGCTTTTTCTTCTTCTTCTTTTTCGACATTATTTTCTGCCCCAATTTAACTTATTGGATAGCATTATCAGGTTTGATGTTTTCCAGGTCTGGGTCACAGGCTTATTTAGTGGGGTTTTTTTTTAAATTACCTTTAAGAAACTCCCACCAGCCTCTGTCGTTGTTGTGATCCCTATAGATGTAAAAGCAATTCGGCAAATCATGTAACGCATGCTGCATACATACATGTGCTACTTGTTGCTACCGCTGACATGTAATCTGCATGCATGTTGCATTCGCCCGTCAGGCTAGGGTCACTGCACAGCGCTAGTCAGGTCAGGCCCACCATGCACCCGGTGGGCCGCCCCTCGTACATCTGAGATAAAAGCGCTTGCGACCCACACGGTCATAGTGTGTGACGTTAATACTACCTTTAGGTTTGAGGTTTTCTGGGGTTTCTGATTTCTCTGTGGCTCCGTAAGTCTAGCTTAGAGCTCTAACCATAGCTTGAGGTTTTCTGGGGTTTCTGATCTCTCTAGCTTAGAACTCTAACCATAGCTTGAGGTTTTCTGGGGTTTCTGATCTCTCTAGCTTAGAACTCTAACCATAGCTTGAGGTTTTCTGGGGTTTCTGATCTCTCTAGCTTAGAACTCTAACCATAGCTTGAGGTTTTCTGGGGTTGAAGCTCTAACCATAGCTTGAGGTTTTCTGGTGTTTCTGATTTCTCTGTGGCCCTAGCTTGAGGTTTTCTGGGGTTGAGGCTCTAACCATGCCCCGTGCAGATCATGGACCCAGCGCCCCTGTGAGGGACCCGTCCCCTGGGTATCGACCACTCGCTGCAGATCGATATCGGGTGATAAATATGTTACTATGTATAACGAGAGGGAGGTCGTTCACTCTTTAGGGATAATTAGAACGTTACTATTTTCGTCTCTTGAAATATAATATATAGCCAGTTATCAATGCCACCTGTGGTATCATTTGCCTTGTGTTCAACTTAGGGAATATTAATTAACAATTTTTATGCGACCCGGGGGGCAACATTTTATCGTTAATTTGATTAATTTGCTCAATTTATCTTCAACATAGACATGTACACAACATGGAACAGAGTATCTACATGGATGGATCAGACTACAGAATAAACTAATGTTTTACGGGTTGCCATGTGCATATGATAAGATAAGATATTAATTTTGGAACCCCCCCCACCCCCCCCCCCCACAAAAAAAAAAAAAAAAAAAAAAAAAGATAAAAAAAAAACGTGTTTTAAAGCCCCCCTTGTTTGTACACGACAAGACCGCCAAGCTCATTCAGTCATTGCATCAATCTGTTTTTCAATGCATGTCGAATTGTTTGAGACAGACTTCTATAAACTTTCAGTCAAATTCGCCTGGCAATTTGTTGGGCAAGATTAGAAACTAATCCCAAAATTGGCCGGGTTATTAAAAGCCAAACCAGGAGATTTATAAATTGATTTGAGATAATCTCGGATTACTGAGTGATGTAACGTTTTTCTGAAATATGAGCTGTCCTCACACAGACCTGTCCAAGGCAAAGGTGTAGGTGGATATACAACCACAGGTAATTGGGTCTTTATATATAATAATAATAATAATAATAATAATAATAATAATAATAATAATAATAATAATAATAATAATGATAATGATAATAATAATAATAATAACAATAATAACATTAATAATAATAATGATAATAATAATAGTAACAATGATAGTTGTAATAAAAATAAATGATTACAATATTCATAATAACATCAACAACGAAAACAACAACAACAACAACAACAACAACAACAACAACAACAACAACAACAACAACAACAACAACAACAACAACAACAACAACAACAACAACAACAACAACAACAACAACAAGAGCAACTGACAGACACTAACAGATACAACCATTACTACAGATGACCACACCGACTGACTTTGCTGAGTGATTGGTCATCCTGTGTGGAGCTGTTTGTCGGTAGAACCTGTGGGGTCACCCAGTGCATTCGGATCATCCTCCCGAGTAGATGGTCAAGGGATTAGCCGCTTTCAATGTCCCTCCCGCCCCCGTCTCTCTCTCTCTCTCTCTCTCTCTCTCTCTCTCTCTCTCTTTCCTCTCTATCTCTATGTATACATCTCATTCTCTGTCTTTCTATTGTACTTTCTTTCTCTCTTCGCCGTATAGGCTTCCTGAGACGTTAAAAGTCTCTCTCTATCTCTCTCTCTCTGTCTCTCTCCCGCTCTCTCCTTCCATCCCCCCTCCTTCTCTCTCTCCCACACTCATTTATTCACTCAGTCACTGGCTCAATCACTCACCCACCTCACTCCCTCACTCAGTCACTTCCGCAGTCACTCGCTAACTCTCGCTGCGAACCATTCATGATTGTTCAGGCCCAAGCCATGTTTGCGCTCACGATCCCAACACTGCTTGTCTCACGCGCTGTGAGCAACTTAGCCGTGCCAACCACTAAACCAACCAACCAACCAACCACTGAACCAACCAACCAACCACTGAACCAACCAACCAACCAGTCACGCAGGCAAGCGTGGGTCGCGCCATCTGTATCGACGTAAAGGCTAAAGTTACGGCCTCCCCTTTTGGTGTATGATCTGGTCTTCCAGCGGTGTTGGTTACATGAAAGTCCA
>RQTK01000219.1:447174-449674 GCA_003991915.1 Elysia chlorotica | reverse complement strand
TAAGCGGCGACGCAGTAAACGAGCCCCACTGTATCAACGTACGTGTATGTTGGATGACCAGTAAACGAGCCCCACTGTATCAACGTACGTGTATGGTGGATGACCAGTAAACGAGCCCCACTGTATCAACGTACGTGTATGTTGGATGACCAGTAAACGAGCCCCACTGTATCAACGTACGTGTATGTTGGATGACCAGTAAACGAGCCCCACTGTATCAACGTACGTGTGTGTTGGATGACCAGTAAACGAGCCCCACTGTATCAACGTACATGTATGTTGGATGACCAGTAAACGAGCCCCACTGTATCAACGTACGTGTATGTTGGATGACCAGTAAACGAGCCCCACTGTATCAACGTACGTGTATGTTGGATGACCAGTAAACGAGCCCCACTGTATCAACGTACGTGTATGTTGGATGACCAGTAAACGAGCCCCACTGTATCACCGTACATGTATGTTGGATGACCAGTAAACGAGCCCCACTGTATCAACGTACATGTATGTTGGATGACCAGTAAACGAGCCCCACTGTATCAACGTACATGTATGTTGGATGACCAGTAAACGAGCCCCACTGTATCAACGTACGTGTATGTTGGATGACCAGTAAACGAGCCCCACTGTATCACAGTTTGGTACATGTATGTTGGATGACCAGTAAGCGAGCCCCACTGTATCAACAGTGTAGCGTGTATGGGATGACCAGTAAACGAGCCCCACTGTATCAACGTACGTGTATGTTGGATGACCAGTAAACGAGCCCCACTGTATCAACGTACGTGTATGTTGGATGACCAGTAAACGAGCCCCACTGTATCAACGTACATGTATGTTGGATGACCAGTAAACGAGCCCCACTGTATCAACGTACATGTATGTTGGATGACCAGTAAACGAGCCCCACTGTATCAACGTACATGTATGTTGGATGACCAGTAAACGAGCCCCACTGTATCAACGTACATGTATGTTGGATGACCAGTAAACGAGCCCCACTGTATCAACGTACGTGTATGTTGGATGACCAGTAAACGAGCCCCACTGTATCAACGTACGTGTATGTTGGATGACCAGTAAACGAGCCCCACTGTATCACAGTTTGGTACATGTATGTTGGATGACCAGTAAACGAGCCCCACTGTATCAACGTACGTGTATGTTGGATGACCAGTAAACGAGCCCCACTGTATCAACGTACATGTATGTTGGATGACCAGTAAACGAGCCCCACTGTATCAACGTACATGTATGTTGGATGACCAGTAAACGAGCCCCACTGTATCAACGTACATGTATGTTGGATGACCAGTAAACGAGCCCCACTGTATCAACGTACATGTATGTTGGATGACCAGTAAACGAGCCCCACTGTATCAACGTACATGTATGTTGGATGACCAGTAAACGAGCCCCACTGTATCAACGTACATGTATGTTGGATGACCAGTAAACGAGCCCCACTGTATCAACGTACATGTATGTTGGATGACCAGTAAACGAGCCCCACTGTATCAACGTACATGTATGTTGGATGACCAGTAAACCAGCCCCACTGTATCACAGTATGTTGGATGACCAGTAATATCAACGTACATGTATGTTGGATGACCAGTAAACGTGCACCCACTGTATCAACGTACGTGTATGTTGGATGACCAGTAAACGAGCCCCACTGTATCAACGTACATGTATGTTGGATGACCAGTAAGCGTGCACCCACTGTATGAACGTACGTGTATGTTGGATGACCAGTAAACGTGCCCCACTGTATCAACGTACGTGTATGTTGGATGACCAGTAAACGAGCCCCACTGTATCAACGTACATGTATGTTGGATGACCAGTAAACGAGCCCCACTGTATCACAGTTTGGGACGGATGACCAGTAAGCGTGCACCCAGCCTGGTCCACAGCCACCTGACCTCAAGGTCAAGGCCGTCACGGGGTAAGGTCACTCGTGGCCAGCGCCAAGCTATGCGCGGAGAGTAAACAAGTTGCAGGACAGCCCAACCCACACGCTGGGCCGTGGGTCTATACATAGGGTCTATACTACTTACTAGTTACCAGTGTGGCTAAAATCTGGTCTACATCTAGATCTCTAGTCCAGGGCGGTTTCACCTGAGCGGCCAGGCGCTTACTGTGTGTGTGTGTGTGTGTCGTGTGTCATATTTTGCAGGCTCTGCGTTCAACACAGCGGTTACGGATAACATAATGACGCCCTTGAGGTATAGGTGTTTCTGACCGCTCATTGGCTCCGTAAGTCTAGGCTAGAGCTCTGATTGGACGTCTGTGCAGATTCCCTGACGTACCGTCTTCGCCTTCGCGGTGGGCGCTGGTAGCGCAAGGCTTATTTCACCTGACGCCGTCAGAACAGGATACAGAAGTACTGTGACACTCAATGGAAATAGTAGTATAGTAGTACTAGTATTGTGGATAATGTCCTAAAGAAAGTTATACATGTACTTTAATGGGGAGAGCCAAGCAGAAGTAGTGT
>RQTK01000219.1:442174-444674 GCA_003991915.1 Elysia chlorotica | reverse complement strand
AGGGGGAGGGGGGGTGTAATATATATGTCATCCAAGGACAGGACATTTCTCTCTTGCTAATGTATTCTAGTTTTTTACTCTCTGTGGCCTCCGCAACCACCACTCTCTCTTTCTACCAATCTTTGTCGGTGTTTCAGTTTCCTGGTCTACATAACTATTGTCCCGCCCTTTCCACCCTTTGTCCAGAGTTTTGTGAAGGGAATGCCCTACAGCCGTGGTCCACATACACCTGAACTGCTTAATCTCATAAACTGGAATTGATTTCTTTCGCGATCCGGGAGGAACGTGATTTAAAGCAGCATGAGCTCATTGTAGCAATTTCTTTGGGTCTCTCCCTCCCTCTCTCTCCCCCTCTCTCCCCACTCTCTCTCTCTCTCTCTCTCTCTCTGTCTCTCTCTCTTTCTCTCTCTGTCTCCTGGGGGTTGGGGGCCCCGCAGTGTCGGGAGGTGGGGGGGAGGTGTAGAACATCGGCTTCCGACGCAAAAAGTCCGGGTACGAGTCCTGGCGATTGCGCTCCCCACTGGTTGGGTCGGTGTCAGTATAATGTGACTGGCTGAGACAGGAGTCATGGAATCCCCGCCCTGTCTCGTGTGTGACAGCACATACAATTGTCAGACGTTAGTCTTGGGGTCTGTCCATAGTATAGCCTATATAGTGCTGATGTTGGACGTTAAACCAACTCAACAACTCTCTCCCTATCTCCCTATCTGTCTAACCCTGTATGCCTGTTTATTTTTCTCTCCGCGTCTCAAACTGTCACTCTAGGCTACCGCAGGAGCTGCCTGTCATTTTAAGACTTCAGTTTACACAGTCAAAACCAGCATGTAGAAGGGGTGTAAGGAAATATATATACATAATAGTGCAAATAGTTAAATTGATCGTGAGAGAATAGTGATAGATGACTGGTGAGCTAGATGAATAGAGACATAATGTGAATGAGAGAGATAGATAGATAGATGGAGAGAGAGAGAGATAATTATCAGATAATATTTATTTTCCTAATGCATCTATATTATTTATAAATACCCCCCCCCCCTAAAATATAATGAAAAACTAACCATATTTAATTTCCCCTACTCCATCAGGTATTCCGCTATCCAGGAGGTACAGCAGCCTGAGTGAGGACACCTGCCCCAACATGCACGCGGTGAGTGAGTCAGGGCGGGCCCATCTTGGGAAGGAAACAATATTATTGTATTCCCTAGCGAAACGGGCGGTCAATTCTGATTAAGGGTGTAGTTTCTGTAAATTAAAAAAACTCAGTAATATATTTCCGTACAACAAGATAGCTGGGATTTAAACTGCGCACCTCATGCCTGACAGATTGGAGTGTTATCCGACTAGGTTTCTAAAAGTCCACTGGCTTGGTCAATGTCAGTTTTAAAATGTGACCGGCTGGGACAGAAGCTCCTACTAGTTTTGCCAATGTCAGTTTTAAAATGTGACCGACTGGGACAGAAGCTCCTACTAGTATTGCCAATGTCAGTTTTAAAATGTGACCGACTGGGACAGAAGCTCCTACTAGTTTTGCCAATGTCAGTTTTAAAATGTGACCGACTGGGACAGAAGCTCCTACTAGTTTTGCCAATGTCAGTTTTAAAATGTGACCGACTGGGACAGAAGCTCCTACTAGTATTGCCAATGTCAGTTTTAAAATGTGACCGACTGGGACAGAAGCTCCTACTAGTATTGCCAATGTCAGTTTTAAAATGTGACCGACTGGGACAGAAGCTCCTACTAGTTTTGCCAATGTCAGTTTTAAAATGTGACCGACTGGGACAGAAGCTCCTACTAGTTTTGCCAATGTCAGTTTTAAAATGTGACCGACTGGGACAGAAGCTCCTACTAGTTTTGCCAATGTCAGTTTTACATCTAACCAAATAACTAAAACATTTAGAGGCTGCATGTGCAGATAACAAGCGCCATTAACCACAATCTGTCAGATGTTGGTCTTGGGACCGTTCACGATATAGCCGAGTCGATATTATGCTTTTATTATTATTATTTAAAAAAAAATATTTTTTAAAATATAACACACATTTGTGTTAAACAAGCAGCATATGTATGTTAATATATTTTAGACCAATTAACTTCAGAATATTTATCACTGTCAAGCGTCTTGTAGCCTAGTCGGTATGATATTGCTGACTGAGGGCTTTAAAACCCCCACACCACAAGACGCACCAACGGAAGCCGGCAGAACACGTGAAGAACTTGGCTCCATTACCCAACCCGCGGCCAATCGATTTTTCCTTTTCCTGCACTGTTTATGTAAGGGTCGTTGGCACTTGCTTAGAAACTGGACCAAGGCCGGACCGACCGGAGCTGTAGTGGGCACTGGTCAGTCGCTCCATGATAAAGTGGTTAGCTAGCGTGACGGCAAGTTAGGAGAAACACACACTCTCTCTCTTCTCTCTCTCTCTCTCTCTCTCTCTCTCTCTCTCTCTCTACTTCTTTATCTTTCCCCTCGCCCTCCCTCTTTCTTTCTAGCTCTCTCTCT
>RQTK01000219.1:373454-412531 GCA_003991915.1 Elysia chlorotica | reverse complement strand
CTACTACTACTACTACTACTACTACTACTACTACTACTACTACTACTACTACTACTACTACTACTACTACTACTACTACTATTACTACTACTACTACTACTACTACTGCTACCCCCCTCAAAAAAAGACAAAACAAAAATAAACAAAAATACACACACACGTACACCACTACCACACGCGCACACACACACACACTCATTTAGTATACTTAAAATGATATCTACTCAAAATGTGTGTAAATTATTAATAGGCTGTTCCTCCAGCTACATGTATTCTGTAAAGCCCGAAGCGACTAGCCCTGCACCAGACAGACCGTGTCCTTCTAGAACTTCCAGACGGCGATGGACAGGCACAGGACAGGTCCAGGGCTATACTGTTAAGCTGTAGTGTAGGGTCAAAACCTTTGAAGCGTGGTTTCACCATCGATCCACAGTGTCCAGAAAGCAGTTCTCAGGCTATTCAACATTGTATTCATTTTATTCATCTGAACAGTCTTTCATTCCCACCACAACCTCACAGACGGGCAGGTCTCACACTTTGAGGCACCACATGATATTTCCCCTCGACACTGTTAGTGTTACTCGCTGCAATATTGGCTGCTGTGTGTATGTAGACAATGTACAGTACATGTATATACAGTTTGTGTGTGTGTGTCGCAGATGTCCTTGTACTTGCCTGGTTTTTGAAATGGTTACAATGTTGTGCCTCCCCCTAAGCGTCCAATCTTCAACGCTGTGCCTCCCCCCTTCCCCATTCCCCCAAGGCCAGCCTGTCCACCTCATTATCACTAAGTCGCCTTCCAAAAACACAAGTTCCCAAATTCCATTCTTCTTTCTATTCTTTCGTCCAGCACTCGCGAGTCTGCCAACCTCCGAAAATCGGAACTTTTTGTTTATCTTCTTCATCTTCTCTCCCCGTCCATATTTTCTGTTCGTCTATCCTTTGTATCTCTCTCTCTCTCTCTCACTCTCTCTCTCTCTCTCACTCTCATTTGTGGTACAAATACATGGATCAATCTTCGAAGTGTCTCTCAGTCTTTTGTTGAGGCCGACCTTGAGCCCTCCTCACGATTCTGTCTGTCTGTCTGTCTCAGTGTCTGTCTGTCTGTCTGTCTGTCTGTCTGTCTGTCTGTCTGTCTGTCTGTCTGTCTGTCTGTCTGTCTGTCTGTCTGTCTGTCTGTCTGTCTGTCTGTCTGTCTGTCTGTCTGTCTGTCTGTCTGTCTGTCTGTCTGTCTGTCTGTCTGTCTGTCTGTGTTTTGTTGCCACCGACCTTGAGCCCACGACACCATTCTGTAGCAGAGACCTCAGTGTCCCAGAGCTGAGCCAGCTTTGTTTGTCCTTTTTGATGCACCGCCGAGAGCACTCAGGGAATTCTTGCTTTGGCAGGAAAAGGCGCAGCTGTGAAACAGGAACGGCATTGATGGCTCCTCTCTATAGTCCCTTTAGACCTCAAGGGCAGGCCCTCCCTAACGCGACAGACAAGTCTACAAAGAACATCTCGGGACACAAAATACATTAGGCATAACTAATATAAGAGATTTTCTTGCTTAGAAAGAATTTACAAGATTATACACAAAACTCTCTCCTCTCTCTCTCTCTCTCTCTCTCTCTCTCTCTCTCTCTCTCTCTCTCTCTCTCTCCCCCTTTCCCACACACACACACAGCCATGTCATATAGCGGTCAACGCGTGATATTTTCACGCTCCCTTTGATGCAACTGTCGCCGCCGGCGAGGCGTAAAGCAATTTCTCCAAGACCCTAAGCCTGGAGTTTGGGAATCGGGAAATAAGACCACCATGATATGTTTTGCTCTTGTAAATGAGGAAGAATAATTATAATTTTGGTGGCATTTTATGTAGGGTATGTGTGGACTAGATGCCATGAGAAACATTTGCACCGACGTCAAAATAGCACCACCAACAATAGCAACAGCACCGCCAACATTAAAAACACAATTTCTATGACCAACACCTACACTACCACCACCAACACCACCAACACCACCAACAACCATAATAAAAAACACCATAAGTACAAGTAGAACCACCAACAACAACAATACCACTACCAACCACCACCACCACCACCACCACCAACGCCACCACCACCAACGCCGCCAACACCGAGAACACCATTACTTCCATCAGCACCAGCACCACCACCACCAAGAACAACAACAACACCAACACCAAGAACACCATTACTTCCATCAGCACGAGCACCAGCACCACCAACAACAACAATAAAACACCATTTGTACCACTACCACCATCACCGACATCAACAACACCAAAAAAAGAACACAATTACTACAACCACCAACAATAACATAAATAAGAACACCATTACTACCACTGCCAACAACAACATCAATACGATCACCATTAATACAACCACCACCAATAACATAAATAAAAACACCTTTACTACCACCAGCACCAACACTACCCACAACAACAACATCAATAAGACCACCATTACAACCACCAGTACCAACACCACCCACAACAACATCAATAAGACCACCATTGCAACCAGCAGCACCAACACCACCGACAACAACAACATCAATAAGACCACCATTACAACCACCAGCACCAACACCATCCACAACAACAACATCAATTACACCACCATTACAACCACCAGCACCAACACCACCCACAACAACAACATCAATTAGACCACCATTACAACCACCAGCACCAACACCAACAACATAGAGAGAGAGAAGAGAGAGAGAGAGAGAGAGAGAGAGAGAGAGAGAGAGAGAGAGAGAGAGAGAGACAGAGAGACGAGAAGCTGGATAATGTTTTTTCGGTTGTGTAATCACTGATAATGAATGACTTTTTGTATTTTTAGCCCCTTATCCTTGAGTCTGGCTCAACGCTGTCTCCCCCTCTTTACTCTTTCATTTATTTTTACGTCAATAATACCTCAACACACACATACACACACACACACACACACACACACACACACCTCCCACCCGTGTTAAAAAAAACAAAAACAAACATGTTTGTCTTTGTCGGCGATTCTTTTTTTCCTCACTCATTTTCAAAAATCTGTGATAGATTGGTTGTTAAGTTTGTTTCGTTCACAGTGACATAACGCATTCGCTAAATTGTTGTACATTGTAATTATTACTCCTTATTACACTTTCCAAACAACAGGCCGTGCTAACGCTACTTTGATTCTCCTCCCTCCCCCCCTCTCTCTCTCTCTCTCTCTCTCTCTCTCTCTCTCTCTCTCTCTCTCTCTCTCTCTCTCTCTCTCTCTCTCTCTCTCTCTCTCTCTCTCTCTCTCTATCTCTCTCACTCTATCTTATCTCAATATTCTCCTAATCTATCTCTATAATAATAATAATAATAATAATAATAATAATAATAATAATAATAATAATAATAATAATAATAATAATAATAATAATAATAATAAAGAGTTATCTCTTAGCAGTGGATTGGCCGTCTCTCTTTAAGGTATTAATCGCACAAATACTCTTTTTTTTTCTTCTCTTTTAAGCGTATACACAAAATCTATTTATCACGTTTGTATTGATGTTTTGCATGGGCGATAGCATAATGTTTACAAAGGCATAATGTCTGGATGAATTGTGAACAGAAGCCGCAATCTTTTCTCTACATACAATCACCGAGATTTATTATTGTAATATACGAGCCTCAATGTAAAGCTTTTTGTCTGGGCGCACGGTTGTGTTTCATCGAACAAAGTGATAGGATACAACATTTATTACACAAGAAATGTTTATTTCTAAATGTTTGGCATACTTCCAAAGGCTGCAGACATAACAGATCAGATGTAGATCTTAAAACCAGATTTAAAAAACGGCAAGATAGCGGTGTTTGTTTGTTTGTTTGTTTTATTTGTTTCACCCAATTAAATACCGTGATGTCTAAAAGGATTTGCTATTGTGTTCGAGACTATATTTTTAATTGTTTGAATTTATGGTTCAATAATATTTTTGCGTTTTAAAGCAATAAAAATGCTGTTATTGATTTATACGTGCATATCGAAGTAACTTAATAGTTATGCGTTTATCAATAGGGTTGTAACTGCAACTTTGTGCTAAACCGATGACGCACCGTAAGGTGTGGAAATAAGAAAGCTTACGACTGAATGTAAGCTTCCTAGATGTAACAAGACTTCATGAGGGCGAACAGCCCAATGTCAGTAGCTTTGCTACACACTTCTCGAGGTATATTTAACGTTTAATGAAACTGCGATACAACGATGGTCACGTGTTAGCAAAGATACACACATAACCCTTCTGTGTTGTAACCTGCTATGATTATTACACTTGCCATTTATCTATGCCAGGGCTTAATTACATGAAATGTTTACGGAGCATGGTTCTGAATGAATTCTGATGCAAGGGGTTTCTCCCCTATTCAAATCTTGTACAAAAGTGAAAAAAGGTGAAACATATTAAACTTCACGTCCCATTTTGGTTAGGGGCCTGGTTTTTTCCCTCGGAGAAACTAGGAAGCGTTACATTGAGAACTATCTCCTTCTTTCTCTCTGCCTGTGTGCCTGTGTGCCTCTGTGTGTCTGTCTGTCTGTCTGTCTGTCTGTCTGTCTGTCTGTCTCTCTCTCTGTCTCTCTCTCTGTCTCTCTCTCTGTCTGTCTGTCTGTCTGTCTCTCTCTCTCTCTCTCTCTCTCTCTCTCTCTCTCTCTCTCTCTCTCTCTCTCTCTCTCTCTCTCCCTCTCTCTATCTCTCACCCTCCACAATAGAAATATTTCTGGCACCGATGCTGAAAATAAGTCAAGGGCAAACACACCAGGCAGGTAACTACATCATACATGTCTGTAGGTATGTGCCAAGGGTCAAGTTAGGGGGGGGGGGTTATTTCCCTCTGGAATAATTCTAGATAGCGATGCCCAGACGCTGTTTATGTTTTCAGGGCTTCCCTCCGAGGCGAGAGCTAGACGGTCTCTGTTGTGTGGGCCGGCCCAGTCATGACCCAGTAGAGCTCAGTTCTAGAGAGACAGGGCCACGTTGGCCAACTGGAGTCCACATACCACATAGAGATACATAGGGAGACCACGTCCCTCTATAGCTAGTTCTAGAGCCAGAGGGCCAGGCCAGGTCGCCGTATAGGACCCCCCAGGGGAACCTAGGAGACGTTAAACCCGGAGAGAGGGAGAGAAATTCTCTACCTCCCTCTATAGAGAATCAAACTAGTGCAGGCTGTGTTAACGTTACAGGGCTAACCCCTCAAGGTTCTGTTAACGTTACAGGGCTAACCCCTCAAGGTTCTGTTAACGTTACAGGGCTAACCCCTCAAGGCGATGCCCTGGCACGTTGTGTTGTGTGACCAGGTTATGTCCGATTATCACAGATCCCCAGACGCAGTGCCAAGTTGGCCGCCTGGGTTCCACAGACCACGTCCTGTCGCCCTCTGTTTGCCGAGTCAGGCTATCGTTAGGGTCGATTCTGTCGCTGACCAAAACCCAGACTAGACCTGCCAGGCTTATACACTGTACAGTGTACCAGAGACTATACAATGCGCTAGAAAGTCTCTGCTTGGCTGTTTTTGTACATACTTCTCTATGTCCCTCTAGTCGGCTCTTGGTTGGGTCGGTGTCAGTTTAATGTGACCGGCTATGACGGGCGTCCTGGCTCTCCCGGCCTGTCTCTGTGGCAGCACGTCTAATTGTCAGACGTTAGTCTTGGGACCCGTCCATGTATCTTTGAACTGTCTCTGTGGCAGCACGTCTAATTGTCAGACGTTAGTCCTGAGACTCGTCCGAGATATAGAAAAGCTGGTGGCTTTTGGACGTTAAGATACCAACCAACCAACCAACCAATTAACCAACCGACTAATATTAACCAACAACAAACAAATCAACAACTTCCTTCTTCTCGGTAAATGACCGTCACTAAGATTCCAGGAGACTTTGAGCTAGCCCTCAGTTTCTTCACCGCCAAGAGCGCTACCAACCACTCAACCAGCGAGAATCAGACACAAGTCGGAAGTCGACTTTTTGAGTTATTTATAGTGCAGTAAAAGCTTAGAATGCAGTTTCTGAGGTCGAACAATTATACATCTATTATTTTTAAAACCAGAGATTCTTCATTTTGATTGACAACTTCAGAGATTGAAAATAAGAGCAGCGCCACTAGCACTGTGTGTGTAGAGATCTCTAGCTGGAAACTTAACTTAACACCAGCGGTTCGTGTTTGGCTCACCTGGACAGTTTGCCTCAGAGTTATGGTTCCCTCCTACTAAAAGCATCATGTTATTTTTTATGCCTTCACTCGCACGTCTGGGTTGAGTCGGCTGGCCTGGTACACGTGTACTCTGGACTGTCTAGGCATGGCCCTCTGTAACGGTTCCAGACGGCTATGGCTGTAGACTGGCCCTGGTGCTGGTCCAAACCAGGCCTTGACCTGTCCAAGCCTGGGTGAGACGGACACATGAAGTGATTAAGTCCGCCCCGCCGCTCTCCAGGCCTTGCGATGCTCACTACGTTAGCAGGTGGCGTAATCACGCCGCTTTAGACATGGTCTCTCATTGGCTCCGTCAGTCTAGGCTAGAGCGACGATTGGACGCCGGTGCAGATTTCCGTACCTGTCGTCCTGGTTTCCGTTATGAGTCCCGCCATCTCAAGACGTCTGGTGTGTGTGTGTGTCCCGCCAACTGCACGCCCCTAGAAGCGTACAGTGGGAGGTTACATGGGACGTACCTTGTTACACTATTGGGACTTTACATGATTATGCTCTGTGACCGCTTGGTGGGTTGGCAAGCCCGGCCGCTCTGCCGGTGTCGATGACCGCAGCACTGAGGGTGTATGTAGTATTAGCAGACTGAGACCGAGTTCTACACCGGGTACAGGTACCTATGGGGCTATGTGTAATAATACACTAGAGATCTGGAGATCCACACGCAAAAACTGATGACATAATGAAGCCCATGGAACATGCATTCTTTATAAATCACTCACGGCTCTTTAAGTGTAGAATAGAGCTATGATACAACAACACTGGTGCAGATCACCTCACCTATCATCTTCGTGATCGCATGGTCTCGAATATTCATGTACACAGCGCACAGTGGACAGGGGACAGAGCGGCCTTAATGTCCGGTACTTGTACTTCCCTCCAGGTACTCTAATACCTGTGCAACTCTACAGCAACCTATGTAGTGCTGACATTGTGCAACTCTATAACAACCTATGTAGTGCTGACATTGCACGTTAAAACTAACCAACAATGTACATACTCTATCAAAGTGTGCAATCGATATGTGAGACGAGAGTACATTATTATAGTGCTTATCGTAATTAGTGTGGTGGCCTCTCAATAGTTGATAACGCTACGGGTCGGGTCGGGGTCTGCGACAGAACTGGTCAGGCTGGGTTTGAAATTAATTAATGTGCTGAGGTACTTGTACTTACTCTGTCAGACACTTAGTATGGACTATGTACACACTTCTGCACCTCTCTCTCTCTCTCTCTCTCTCTCTCTCTCTCTCTCTCTCTCTCTCTCTCTCTCTCTCTCTCTCTCTCTCGCTTCATCGTCTCCTGTGAACATTTTTTACCACCGTATCTTTATAGCGTTGTGTCAGATCTACAAGTCGGTCTGATGGATTTATCGGACAATGGTGTAGCCTCGTCCACACGTGAGGTCAGACTCGGGCTAACCTGTACCTGGTCGATAGACAGTCCAGTGTTTTAGTCTACAACACGAGCGCTAGTGGGTGTCAGGGTCTGTTTTACTCACAGTGTGAGGAGATGGTCTGCCTTTGATTATAGTCGGGTAGAGGGGGGGGATGGTCAGAGAGAGAGGATAGAGAGAGAGATAGAGATAAAGAGAGAGAAAGGGAGAGAGAGACAGACAGACAGACAGACAGACAGACAGACAGACAGACAGACAGAGAAAGAGATAGCAGGGTGAGAGAGAAAGGGAGCGAGACAGTGTGAGAGAGAGAAAGAAGGAGAGAAAACCGAGATAGATGGAAAGAGAGATAAAGGGAGAGAAAGAGGGGAGAGTAGAGACAAAGAGAGAGGGTGGGAGAGAAAGGCAGATTGGGAGTCAGATGGGGGCAATGAAACGAAAATACAATATTGGCTTTATATATATGACGGATGAGTTTAAACACTGAACTAAGGAATTAAGGTTGAAACAGGGCTAGAGCAGGTGGGGAAAACAAGGCGGGGCTGGACAGAAGCTGGACAGAGGCTGGACATGGTAGTGTTGACATGGTACAACTCTACAGCAACAGAAGCTGGACAGAGGCTGGACATGGTAGTGTTGACATGGTACAACTCTACAGCAACAGAAGCTGGACAGAAGCTGGACATGGTAGTGGACATGGTACAACTCTACAGCAACAGAAGCTGGACAGAGGCTGGACATGGTAGTGTTGACATGGTACAACTCTACAGCAACAGAAGCTGGACAGAAGCTGGACAAAAGCTGGACAGAAGCTGGACATGGTACAACTCTACAGCAACAGAAGCTGGACAGAAGCTGGACAGAAGCCAGAACTAGATCTCTGGACACTGGGCCACTCAGTGGTCACATAAGTTTTGTGGCCTCTCCTTCCCTGTAACTAACACAGGTGTGTTTGTCTGTTTTGTGATCAACGTCCGACGTCAGCACTATGTAGGCTATATTGTGGACGGGTTCCAAGACTGGCTTCTGACAGTTGTACGTGCTGCCACACACGAGACAGGGCGGTGAGACCTGGTCTCATGTCTCAGCCACTAGCGGTGTCTATGGAGAGAGTACCTGTTGTACAATGTACCATGCTGGGGTCACAGATATGTAGGATCGCGATCTCCGGCCTGTAACTTACTGCTGTTAATCTTGGATATAATTAGCCCTCTGCTCTCTCTCTCTCTCTCTCTCTCTCTCTCTCTCTCTCTCTCTCTCTCTCTCTCTCTCTCTCTCTCTCCTCTCTCTCTCACCCTCTCTCCGGCTCTCTCTATCACACACACTCACTATCAGCGGTTTATCGGTCGCATCAGCTTTAAATATAGCTTTGTTTGGTGCAGGGAGCGGATTTATTTTTAGAAATTTATGAATAAAGAAACAAAGAAAAGGAAGAAAGGAGAAGCAAGGGAGTTAAATCACCAGCTGTTTATGATGACAGAGGGGGGACCAGGTGGTCGGGGTGGTCTCATGTTTTGTTTTTTTTCTCTTTAATTAAACAACAAAGCAACATAGTTTGCGTAACTAAGTATTGTACAAGTCTAGTAAGAAGAAAGTCTTCATTGCTTCATTGACTGTAGATCTGTCTCTGTTCGGTTTTGGGTACATGTGGGGGCAGCTGTGGGGGTGAACAAAAAGGGAAGTTAAACTTCATCTGGGATTAAGCCAGTTCAAATCGTCTGCCCCATCACTTGTCTCGTCGCTAACGGGAGAAGTTTGGACGAAGGGAGTCTTGTCTCTCTATCGATTTACACCGGATTAGTCTTCAACTCAGAGCTTCCGTGCACAACAAATACAAAAACAAAACATTTTGAATGGATCTCTCTCTATCACTATCTATCTATCTATCTATCTATCTATCTATCTATCTATCTATCTATCTATCTATCTATCTATCTATCTATCTATCTATCTATCTATCTATCTATCTATCTCTCTCTCTTTCTTTCTATCCTGGCGGAAAGTCCGGCCCGGGGCCCCGTCGCCGTATACGGTTTGAAAAAAAGATGAAGCCGACTTTAACTAAGAAGACAACTTCACGGTACATGTATTTCTATTTTCCGTCGAAAAAAAATGATTCATGGGAGAAACTGTAGGATCGGGCGGTATTCGCATCGTTCTCTACCGATTATTACTTGACTTTATCGCTGCTGCTGCTGCTGCTGCTGTTACTGCTGCTAACATTACTATCCAATTTTTACCCTCCCTCAATGTCTGAGTACACCATTATGCTTGCTAGAGTAATGTTTACTGTGCAATCACCAACCAGTGGTTCTGCCACTTAGTAAGAGCAGTGACAACACCAGAACAAACTCCAGCTATCGGCCAGATTGTACCCTAACTGGACCGAGGGACTGTCCACCCAAGATAGTACATGTATGGCCCCCTAACCCCAGTCCGTGGAACTGTGCTAAACCTGGGAGGTGCGCGCTGACCCCTCTAACGCCCGGGTGTTTCTGTATGGACCTGATGTTGTACAGTCTCCACACCTTGTAGTTATCGCGCTGGTTAAACTGACACAGAACGCTAATCGTGTGGACAACAATCTAAAAACAGCACCGAACAAGAAAAAAGTGTTAAATAGTTTTGGGTCATCTGAAATCCGCAGGGCCAAAGCGAGGAGGTGTCCTCTCCTATCTGGTCCCGGAACAAACCAGAACGTCTGTAATGTTGTCGTGTTGTAGTGTTGATCTGCCGCCCGTCACGTAGCGCGCGTTGCGTTGCGTGTCTTCTCAGAGACAATACAAATGCAGTAACGTTAGCAGCAGGTTTACAGCGGGGGAGGCATCAGTTAGAAATCATACCAAGCTAGATCTCTCTCTCTCTCTCTCTGTAACTCTATCTTTATATCTATCTATCTATCTACCTACCTACCTACCTATCTACCTACCTATCTACCTATCTATCTATCTACCTACCTACCTATCTATCTATCTATCTATCTATCTATCTATCTATCTATCTATCTATCTATCTATCTATCTATCTATCTATCTATCTATCTATCTATCTATCTATCTATCTATCTATCTATCTATCTATCTATCCGTCTTACATCCCGACTCGTTCGCTATTATAATAATTGTTGTGAAACAAAACATCCAGGTTCCATAGTTTATGCGCGTGGAACCGGTTATGTTGTTGTTTACGATGTTGTTGATTTACCTCATTTTTATCTGCATTATAATGATGATGTCGATGATGATGATGATGATGATGATGATGATGATGATGATGATGATGATGATGTTTTTGTTTTTGATGCTGTTGCTGTTGGGTTTTTTTTTTCGGTCCTTACAGTAATACAGTGGTAACTTTCTGTATTTACTACCTATGACACCCGAATAATCACACAATATCATTGTCTTGTTTTGCTCTGCGCAGCCTCGCGACTGGGGCGCAGGCCCAAGCGACTGAAGGATGTGAGCGGGGAATCGACCCGCGCCCACACAAACCTGCCCATCGCGCCCTACCCGTCGGCCCAGGAGATGCAGAGGCGGAAAGCGTTACGCGCGACCAACGGGACATATGAGCACATTCTGGTGAGATATATATATATATATATATATATATACAGAGAGAGAGAGAGAGAGAGAGAGAGAGAGAGCGGGAGGGAGGAGAAGGGAGGGAGGGTGGAAGGAAGGAGGGAGAGAGAGGGAGGGAGGGACTGGTAGAAAGATGGAGAGGGAGTGAGAGAGCGGATGTGAGGGAGGTATATTCAAAGGGACAGACAGAAGAGGAGGACTTCAGAATCAGTACAAGAGAGAAAACGAGAAAGTACTTGCCAAGACCTAGTGAAGGATTTGGGGGGCTTAGAATATTAATAAACTAAGACAGGGCGAAACAGGAGTGATTATTGCCAATGGTATTAGCACAGTGTATATTACATTAAAGGAAACAAAGGCTCTAGACCGATGCACATATTCGCCCAGTGCTACAGTTGAACAAATAATTAATAAGTTCTGTATCCCCACAATGTCCCCGTGTGTCAACCAGGAGTTTCGCGAGGCTGAGCGTCAGAGCTTCAGAGAACACGCCAAGACGGACAGAACCCCCGCGTCCAGTGGCGCCCCCTCCACCGCCTCCTCCTCCTCCTCCACCGTCGTCCAGGTGAAATCCACGGGCCTTAACAACATCAGCACCAACAGCAACAACATTAACACCAACAACAACAGCAACAAAGTACAGCCTTCCTCTAGCCCTGTCAGCGCGTTAACCACTTCAGCATTAGGCGCACATCAGCTGTTACAACAGCAGCAGCAGCAGCATCAGCAGCACTTTCTGGGCGTGGTGGACGGGAACAGCAACGCCCTGGTGACGAGTGCTCCCCCCTCGCCCTTCACGGAGCTGAACCTGGGCCTGGCCGAGCTGAGTCCGATGGAGCCCAGCATGGCGCTCAGTCTGGCAGGGGGCAGCGGGAAAACCCCGCCCAGCGGGACCTACAGCGGCGTCAACGGCAACGGCATGGGTGGGTACAACTGTATGTATAGTACTTATACAGTGGCGTCAACGGCAACGGCATGGGTTGGAAGCAGTAGGACACCTGAGCACTTTCCTTGGTGCAAGTGGAATCCACAACTCCTTAGTTTCCTTTTACATGTATTATTTTGTCTGAGACTAAGGAACATCTCTAGCCTAGTTCAAGTAGTTGGGTAACAAGTCCCAAGTTTCCTATTGGATTCTTTTGGACTAAAACTCATTAAAGCGATGCTGCTTATTATTTCTGGTAACACGAGTGCAGTTAGACTATTTTCACGTTTATTGTTATCTCTCCATCATTCTATGTTATAACTCATCCATATATATATATATACCTTCTAACTTTGTCGCTCTCTCTGTCTGCGCACAGCGTACTCCCCGGGCCCCAACACGGACACGATGCCCTCCCCCCTGGGAATCCCCAGTATAGACCAGATGGACCTAGAGTCTCCGTCGACCTTCCTCACGTTCAACACAAACTCTGTCGGTGGGCGGGGGGAGTAACAGTGTCGGGGACCCCATGTCTCCCAGCAACAGCTTCAGCGTGAATATATCCCTGCCCATGAACGGCTTGCCGGGCTCGCTGGAGGTCTCCCCGAAACCTGACGTGAAGCCCAACATGAACTTTTCCGTAAAAACCGAGGGCGTGTCTTCTCCTGGAACCTCGGGGCTGCTCTCGCCGTCGGCGATCAAGCGCGAGGTGGACCAGGAGCACGTGACGGATTATTGCGGCAAGCCGTTCTACGTGGACCCCAAGATCAACTGTCTGGCGGACGTCAACAATGTTTTACTGGAGGTCAGTCAGGCACGGGTTTTCTTCTTTAGGTTTTAAAATGTGTAAAGGCTGCTGTTCCTAGACACCAAGGGATGAAGACTTTGGCCTGTCATTATAAATGAAACGATCAATGAAAGTGTGTTTTATTAAAATAGGTGTTGTTTGTTTTCCTCCCCCACTTCTTTCATGGTAATAGGTAATATTATGAGTGGAGAGATTTCCCTCCCCTTGGTTCCGAACACTTGCCTCTGTCCATGTTTCTAAACCTGTCGGGTCGGTGCCAGCATAATGGGACCGATTGAGACAGAAGTCTAGGTCTCCCGCCCTGTCTTGTGTGTGGTAGCACATAAAATTGGGAGATGCTAGTTTTGGGGCCCGTCCACAAAATACTTTATATAGTTGTAACGTTGGGCACTAAGCAACCAAACTCTACTCAACTCAAATTAAAAACAATACGAATTTTATTTTATTCATTCTTTTATGATTGTTGTTGTTTGTCTCCCCCCCCCCCTCTCCCTTTTTTCTGAAGCTAGTTATCTGACATGAGATACTTGCCTCCCCTTAGTCCCGCTGTTTTCCGTCTGTCGCCAGGTGAAGAAGACGCCGACGGAGAAGCGGCAGCTGCTGATCAACCAGGTCACGGACGCGATCGTCGAGGCGCACGTGTCGACCACGGTGAACACCCAGAAAAACATCCGCGAGGCCAACGAGCGGATAGCGTCTCAACACGGGATGCCCCAGCACCACATGGTTAGTGATAGTCTTCTGTTATATTGATATACGGTTTGTGATAGTCTACTGTAATATTGATATACGGTTGTGGTTTGTGCTAGTCTTCTGTTATATTGATATACGGTTTGTGATAGTCTACTGTAATATTGATATACGGTTGTGGTTCTGTAATTGATCTACGGTTGTGGTTCTGTAATAGATCTATGGTTGTGGTTCTGTAATATTGATATACGGTTGTGGTACTGTAATGTAATATTGATCTACGGTTTGTGTTGATCTATGGTTTGTGCTAGTCTACTGTAATATTGATATACGGTTGTGGTACTGTAATAGATCTGTGGTTAGTGATAGTCTACTGTAATATTGATCTATGGTTTGTGCTAGTCTACTGTAATATTGATATACGGTTGTGGTACTGTAATAGATCTGTGGTTAGTGATAGTCTACTGTAATATTGATCTATGGTTTGTGCTAGTCTACTGTAATATTGATATACGGTTGTGGTACTGTAATAGATCTGTGGTTAGTGATAGTCTACTGTAATATTGATCTATGGTTTGTGCTAGTCTACTGTAATATTGATATACGGTTGTGGTACTGTAATAGATCTGTGGTTAGTGATAGTCTACTGTAATATTGATATACGGTTGTGGTACTGTAATAAATCTGTGGTTAGTGCTAGTCTACAGTTATATTGATATACGGTTGTGTACTGTAATTGATATACGGTTGTGGTACTGTAATAGATCTGTGGTAAGTGATAGTCTTCTGTAATATTGATATACGGTTGTGGTACTGTAATTGATATACGGTTGTGGTACTGTAATTGATCTACGGTTGTGGTATTAGCTAGAAAAATGCAATGTATTTAAAGTCAAAGACACATGTTGCTTCTGTGCTAGCAAAATTTGTACCTTTTTCAATTTGAATGGAAAGGATTATCTCTAGATGTACAAATGTTTGCGTTTTATCAAATAAAATTTAATTGCCGCCCTGTGTGTCAATTGATCCACGAATGGAATGTGTACTGTTGTCTTCTAGCCTTTCGAATGTGTATCATTTACTCCCCCATGTTTCTCTTTGCACCGCTTTGTATTGTCCTTCCGTTTTCCTCTCGGTGACTTTGTCCTGCTTTCTAACCTCCATCTTTATCGAGTATTAAACGAAACGCCCCCCCCCCCCCCCCCCCCCCCCCCCCCCGTCTCGCAGCCGGACATGTCGAAGCTGTCGCAGGACCCCAACATGCTGTGGCAGCTGTTCCTCAACTCGCTGGTGCCGGAGATCACGCGCGTGGTCAAGTTCAGTAAGAAGCTGCCCGGATTCAGCGACGTGGAGATGGATGATCAGATCCGACTGATCAAGCAGGGCAGCTTCGAGGTGATGATCGCCCGCATCACGCTGCTCATCGACCACATCAACGACACGATGATCGACCCCAGCCTCAAGATGAAGTCCTCCAGGTGAGACCACGGCACAGAGGATTGTGGGACATTCAGAAGGGCTGGGAGTTACTTACTGCAGCTTTTGATGCTAACTTCACTATGCCGTTTTTAACTTAATTTTTATCTATCAATAGCCTGATAATCAGTTTTAAGATTTTTATGAAAATATAAACAGTTCTGTAAATGCCGTTTGATTTTTTTATAATTGATTTATTGATTTTTATTTAATGTGAAACATCAGCAGGTAAGCTATATCTCAGATGAGTCTGGAAACTAGAGTCTGACAATTTTTTGTGCTGCCAATTGACAAATAGATAAAGCAGGGATACTAGGTCTTCTGTCTATGGTGGTCACATCTTCTTTCGACACTGAACAAGTTGTAAAGATAAAGTGTATCAGGAATTGTGTATGGACGACCATGAATTGCAGAGCAAAGTTTAAAAAACCTTGCCCCTTTGACATTCTTTTTATTATTCTTATCCTATGTGGAACAATTTTGTACAGAAAAATATTTTCAAGTTTATTTATGTATAAATAATAACGGGAAGCTTTCTAATAATACCGAAGTTTTGGAAAGAAAGTTCTCGCAACTTTATAAGGAGATGTAAAAAATGTAAGTTCAGTTTTTAATCTGCTTCAACCAATAGAGGGTTTAAACTGTCGGACAAAGTGTTTGAGAGGCCGAGTGTAGATTGTGTATTCAACCCGTGTCATAGATATTAAATCAGTTCAAATTAAAGAAAATCAATCAAACAAACCAAAATTCTACAACCCCCCCTCCCCCTGTTTTTTTTTTGTGTTGTTTTTTTTTAAGAGAAAAAAAAGCCAACATCAATCAACAACCATTATTAATTGTTGTATCTTCATATCTTCTCTCCGTCTCTCCCAAGGAATGTTATCCGGTCCATACCGCCGCTGGGTCATTTCCTGAACGAGTTTTTCGACATCGCCAAAGAGCTGAACCCGCTGTGCCTGACAGACGGAGAGAACGGGCTGTTCGGGGCCATCCTGATGCTCTGCCCTGGTCAGTGACGGCTTAAACAGCGCAGTCTTAGTCAGAGTGCATTGTGGGAATACATTCACCTTAGTTATATGGGCCTCATTGGTTTATTGTTTTTTTTGTTCTTATTATTTTGTTTTTTTGCAACACAGCTGCTTCCTTTTTTTCCTGGCTTATCTGAACTGCATCAATATATATTTTTTTAAATTGAGAATATCAAATATTGAAATTTTATACTACACATTACACAAAAAAAGCCTAGTTTGTGTACTTGTCAGTAAATCTTGTATATAAATGCTTTGCCTGACTCGTGTGTCCCCCAGACCGTGTCGGGCTCGAGAACATCCAGGTGATCCACACGATCCAGCAGCTCTACCTGCAGGCACTCTACCTGCTGATGCGGCGAAACCACAAAGGTGACATGCGCTAGATGTAGCCTGTATGTAGCCTCTCTGTAGCCTCTGTGCAACTTCTCTTTAGTCTCTCTGTAGCCTCTATCTAGCCTGTCTATAGCTTCTGTAGCCTCTGTGTTACCACTCTGTAGCCTCTGTGTTACCACTCTGTAGCCTCTGTGTTACCACTCTGTAGCCTCTGTGTTACCACTCTGTAGCCTCTGTGTTATACATCTCTCAGTTGCCCTGTAGGATCCTACATTGTGATATGAACTAGTTTTTACAATTGCTGCCAACTTTGACTTTCAAGTATATTGGAGGATGAGGTTGTCCTCTAATCCTAAAGTTGCAGATTTGGTTCCCACTCTGGGCCTTGTTCACTTTGACTTGTTGGGTTTTAGTACGTACAGTTTATATATGTACAGTCAAGTTGCACTTTGGTACCTTTCTTGAGACCCAGGAGTCGGTAAAGCTACAAGATATCTAAGAATAGCTCTTATATTTCTTTGGTCTTAATTTAGGAAAATAAATATTTGATATATTAGTTTGTTGATTTTAAAAGTTCAGAGCAAATTTCCCTAAAGGATTATAAAGGCTTATGGTAATCTTATCTTATCAAAGCCCAATCATATGTCGAGGCTAGTTTTTTCCTACAAATGCAACCATTGATAGTTAAGTTTTTTTTCAAGTTTGAAATGTAAAGATATAAGCTAATACACTGTGAACTTTTGGATTCTTTCATCATCGACATCATCATCATCATCATCATCATCATCATCATCATCATCATCATCATTATTATTATTATTATTATTATTAATTATTATTATTATTATTATTATTATTATTATTATTATTATTATTATTATTATTATTGTTATTATTATTGTTATTATTATTATTATCAATATGTAAAAAGAAAATAACACCATATTACGACCCTGTTCTCTACCCTCTGTAGACGCTGACGAAACATTCTGTGCCCTGATCGGCACGCTGCCCCTCATACGCAAGGTGAACGACGACCACTTCCGCTACCTCAACAACATCAGGATGAAATCTGCGACGGAGTTTGAGGCAAGTTTTCCCGACTTACACCGAGAGCTGTACCAACTGCCGGGGGTCTAGCTCACTTTCCAAAGGAATCAAGGATACACTCATTGAACTATTTCAATATAGTTTTCTCAGTATTGGTCTAGTGGTACAACTGGTACAGTTTGATTCTATGGAGTCTTCTGTGTGTCTGTTGAGATCCTGTCCAGTGCAAACTTTGTGCCTAGCGACGGCGTGGCTGAAGACAGACAGTCAATCTCACCAAGCGGGCGCACAGGGTCTAAACTCAGGGGCAAGATGGAACTGCAAAACCTGTTTCAGGAAAATTTTCTAGAACTGAAAATTTTCTCTCATCACATACCTGATTCTATCAGTTGAAGCTGGAACTAAAAATGCCGTGTACCAGAAATTTACCTCTCATCACATACATGGTTTCACCAGTACAAACTGCAACTGCAAATACCAGTGTGAGAAAATACATTTTCCTCATCACGTGGTTTTACAAAGTTGGAACTACAAATGTAACTGCAATTACCACAATGGGAAAATATATTTCACCTCTCTGGAATTTCAAATGCGATTATTGGAAATTTTTCTCATCATCTGGTTTCGCCAAAATGGAACTAAAATGCCACTTTGGAAAAATGACCTATAACATACCTACCTGGTTTTACCTGTGTAAGGGGGAACTAAAAATGCCACTAATGGAAAATATATTCCTCTCCTCACCTGGATTTACCAAGATGGAATGACAAATGCCATGATGGGAACATTTTCTCTCATCCCCTGCTTTCCCCCAAATGGAACTACAAGCGCGACTACTGGGATATTTCCTCTGCTCACCTGGTGCTATCAGACCAAGATTTGGAGCTACAAACGCCACAACGGGAAACTGTTCTCTCGTCACCTGGTTTCAGACCCACAGGGCCGGCCTGCGGTGCAAGGCTTCAGAGCTTGTACGACTTCTGAATGATGCTAGCTACACAATTATTCCACGTGGCGTAATAGAAATCAGTCCAGGTTTACTTTCGCTACCTCAACAACATCAGGATGAAATCTGCGACGGAGTTTGAGGCAAGTTTTCCCGACTTACACCGAGAGCTGTACCAACTGCCGGGGGTCTAGCTCACTTTCCAAAGGAATCAAGGATACACTCATTGAACTATTTCAATATAGTTTTCTCAGTATTGGTCTAGTGGTACAACTGGTACAGTTTGATTCTATGGAGTCTTCTGTGTGTCTGTTGAGATCCTGTCCAGTGCAAACTTTGTGCCTAGCGACGGCGTGGCTGAAGACAGACAGTCAATCTCACCAAGCGGGCGCACAGGGTCTAAACTCAGGGGCAAGATGGAACTGCAAAACCTGTTTCAGGAAAATTTTCTAGAACTGAAAATTTTCTCTCATCACATACCTGATTCTATCAGTTGAAGCTGGAACTAAAAATGCCGTGTACCAGAAATTTACCTCTCATCACATACATGGTTTCACCAGTACAAACTGCAACTGCAAATACCAGTGTGAGAAAATACATTTTCCTCATCACGTGGTTTTACAAAGTTGGAACTACAAATGTAACTGCAATTACCACAATGGGAAAATATATTTCTCTCATCACCTGGTTTCACCAATATGGAATTTCAAATGCGATTATTGGAAAATTTTCTCATCATCTGGTTTCACCAAGATGGAACTAAAATGCCACTATGGAAAAATTACCTATAATATACCTGTTTTTTCCTGTGTAAGATGGAACTAAATGCCACTATGGAGAAATTACCTATAACATACCTACCTGGTTTTACCTGTGTAAGGGGGAACTAAAAATGCCACTAATGGAAAATATATTCCTCTCCTCACCTGGATTTACCAAGATGGAATGACAAATGCCACGATGGGAACATTTTCTCTCATCCCCTGCTTTCCCCCAAATGGAACTACAAGCGCGACTACTGGGATATTTCCTCTGCTCACCTGGTGCTATCAGACCAAGATTTGGAGCTACAAACGCCACAACGGGAAACTGTTCTCTCGTCACCTGGTTTCAGACCCACTGGGCCGGCCTGTAGTGCAAGGCTTCAGAGCTTGTGCGCCTTCTAAGTGATGCTAGCTAGACAATTATTCTACGTGGCGTAGTAGAAATCAGTCCAGGTTACTTTAAGACAGCCTGTGTTATAAGTTTGAGCATGCAGTCCTCCGATCCTGGGTCTTTCAACTGACTCCGTGACCAAGACTTCTGATGTTCGTCTCAGCTGGCATCCCGCAGAGCTAAGAAACCTTCAAGGCACGAGGTTGAGAAGAAAGCAACACACTTGGGAGAAATGTTCTCAGGTAGCATCAGCCTTACAATTACAAGGAGCTGAAACTGCGGGACTGTCCAGGCAGAACTGCCTCTTGAAACCTGAACCGAAGCCCAGGGGTGTGTCAGCAGCACCCTCAATCGTGAACACTCTGAGTGTGTGACCTCCTGACACAGTCCTGGTCCTACACATGGCTAATCCTAGCTACACATGGCTACACATGGCTCCCTGAGTGTTTTGCTGCACCCTGCTCCATGCTCAATCTCTTTATCAGTGGTACGGGTCATGTTCTAACTAAAACTCAAAACTCCTGAGGTGTATTGTGGGCTGAAAGGGTTAAAGAATTGAACATTTCGTGATAAACGACATGGGGCAGAGCTACGATCGACCAGGGAAGCTACACTAGCTTCCAACCATAGCTCAATGCTAGACTACAGAGCCGACGAGCGATTGGAAAACGTGTCGACCGCAAAGCACGTAAAGTGCAGGTCACGTACATATGTGATAGAATTCGTGGTTGGGATGCACCCGACCTGGGTGAGATCTGACCCACTCAGCGCTGTCTGAGAGTCCCAGGCAGCTTGTAAGGTTATGTTTGGTTTTAACAGGCTACAGAAACTTCTGTACAGTAACATTAAGTAACCTGGACTGAGATATATATACCACAGACTGTTGCCTAACTGAGGGCTTAGTGACTTTGTGTGACAAGAGACGTGTTTTTATAGTCTTCGTTTTTGCCAGTGAAACTAAAATTTCTTTTTAAGAATGGACGTTTATAGCAAGTATAGGATTCACTGAAGCTGTTGAATAAGCATCAGAATTTTTCGCCTTAACAACTGCTTTACACAAGTGCATAGAACCATCGCGAGTGGCTTTGATTTCACCACCATAGAGAGAAGAGAACAGGGAAGCTGCGACATCTGTGGCCATCGCTGGAGAAAGGCCTTCAATAAAGTCAAAGTCGTTTTTTTTTACCATTATTTTTTATTTCTTATATAAGACAAAACACATATGATTTTACTGACTTATAAAGGTAGACTTGATTTTAAAAATAATTTTGTATGTTATAAATCTAAAGTTTCATGTGGACAGTGTCAGTTCTGATTTAAAACTCAGCTCTGATGTTTGTTCAGGCTTCCACTTGCAGGGTCGATGAAATATCATCCCGTTGATCATCTTTTAATGTAGACAGAACAAAAAACATCATGTACAAGCTAGATTTGGTCGTATTATTTGCTGCAGAAATCTAGCGATATTCATAATTGCTGATAAAAAAAGTTTCCGCACCCCAGTGTGGTTCCATCACCTTTTCAGTATCATTTTAAATCTTATTGCCAAAATAATACCAATTTGATTGGTAGTCGATGAAGATGAATAAAGCTGGAGAGCACCAGCAGAGAAACCCCTGTCCCTGTTGTGTGAGGGCAAACGGGCGATTGTGACTTTGAATGGCCCACCATAGTGAAATCATTGTGTGGTTTGAGTATGATGGCAGACATTTCCACGTTTAGTTACATTGACATACGTACGTCACAGAGCGAAGAGGGGAGACGATTTATGAACAATCAAAGAAAGCTCAGGTGAGAGAGAAATGGCAAGAGTTGGTTGCCCCAACCACGTGACGGGAGAAGAAAAGGAAAAGAAGATATGCAGGTGGTTTTTCTATAAAAACAGAATCAGTTGAGATTTTTATTGATCTAGTGACCCGTGGCTGAGTTAGACAACAGAGTCTGTGCTGACGTTACTGACTGGGCGTGTACAGACCCATCTCTGTTGACCGCTGTCCACTCTCGATATTCCAGGCCGCTGCGTGATGTAAACAGGTTTTTTTTCCAAACAAAGTTTTGGATAATTTTACTGAACTAAATGGCAAATTTTTACATAAACAGTTTGATTTTTTTCCAGGTGGCCAATATGAGACGCACACACCCACACACAAACACCGACTCAAACACACTCACACCCACACGCCCTAGTTTTCATGGACATGTTTCCTCGCTGAAGAAATGTTGCTACTGTTGCTCAATTTAATTGTCTATTGTTTCGCAAATAAATAAAATCCTTTGGTTTTGATTTTGTTTTTTGCGCTTTGTTACATCACAAGTTACCTTCGATTGAACTTTCCTGTGAATAAGTATTGTCTGTACATTTCATCAATATCCATAATATAGAAAAAAGTATATATATTATAACCCTACAGTATGTACATACATATGTCTTACGTCTGAAGCTGTGTTGTTTCAAGTGAACGTTTAGATCAGTCATGTGGCAGTTTGACTAGCCAAGTGCGATTTCTGTAAGATTCCCTCCCTTGCATAACTTTAAAAATGTTGTGATGATGAGTTTTTGTTCCTCTATTTTGTGTTTAGATAATTAGCCTTAGAAGGCCAGTGGTTATGCTAGGCATGTGATAATGCTACTACGGTTACGGCGTAAGTCAGACTTATGAAATTGGCAGTGAGATCTATTTACTTAGACTTTCAGAAATGCTCTTATAGATCATGACTTTATCTGATTAGAAACGTGTATCAATATGAAGCTAAGTGAAATTTATAGTGCTGACGTTGGATGTTAAACCCACTCAACTGTAACCACTGAAGCTGAAATAAGGAAATAAAAAATTAGACAATTTTTATTGAGTATCTCAACAGTAGAGAAGAGGACTTACGCCAAAATCGTAGCACAGTGAGCATGAGTGGAATGGTGTTTTCCTTGTAAATCTACTCATCACATGATTATTACCGTTGTGTGCAGCCAATACAAAACAGCATTATTCTGACAGCTCTGCGTTAACTCTGACATTTTATCATGGATTGCTCAATTTGTCTTTAATACGCTATATTTTCGTCCGCAGCAATGGTTTTTAAACACCCCTCCGTTACCTCTCTGGATTTATTCTTCTCTCCTTATACTGTTCCTCCTCTCTAAATCTAATATAGCCTATATAGTTCTGATGTTGAATGCTAAACAACACACTCAAACTTCTCTCTGTATCTGACCCCCCCCAACCCCTCTTACCCCTTTTGCCAGCTACTGGCCCTAATCAAAATACTTCACCTTTTCATTCCATCTTGTTCTGTCCTCTGTTCTGTTTAAAACAAATATTTTTAAAAGAATTCAAACTGACCTCAGTAGACCCACAGAAGAGATGTACACTTTAAGGCCATTATCAAGACATGAGATTTTTTCAATACAGTTTTTTTGACTTAAGTGTTGCAAGATAAATAATTTTTTCAACTGTTTAGTTCCAGTTTTACAAAATATTTGTAAATGACAATTTTGGTCTTTTGATAAGGTTCTGTTGTTATTTTTAAGCCCAAACATAAGTATGAAAAAATATTTTGAATACTGCACACAAAATTTTGTTTATGAAAATTTACTACAGTTTAATACTATTTTTTAAAGTTTATACAAGTTGACCACCCACTCCACTTAAAACAGTTTACATTTTTTGTGTGTCTCCTTATGGTCTTATCAGAGAGGAGTTTTTATAGATTTGTATTTTGAACATTTAAAGAACCATGTTTGGCACTCTCAGTCATATTTTGGATTAGATAATCCTCAGGCTTAAAAAAACAACAAGCAAAGACATAGCAAGAAAAGAAACAAAAGCTTGAAGTAATAGTTAAAGTAAGTTATAATCATGATAAAATGGAGTTTAGTTTTTCTTGTTTTTTCTTCATTTCAAGTTGGAATTGTTTATGTTCTAGCATGTTCAGGAATGTGTTCCCCCCTTTTTTTTTAATGTCACAAAGTTATAAAACAATACACTTTTCTGAATATTATCGTTATAAAAGAAGACAGTTTTCTGAATATAATCATATGATGTTGCATTTTAGAAGACAAAAAAAAATGTTTACATTGTTTTATTCAAACAATAATTACTTTGAAGTTTTGATAAGTTTTTGTTTTTTTTACGTGGGTCGTATGTTTCATTCAATTAAATCAATCCGACATCCTTCATATGTTTATGCTTACGCATAGTTTCTAAACTAAAGACATTGAAAATGGCATTTAGGTACATACGGGTGTCCCATGTATAAGTAATTTTACTTTTCTATTATTGCTCTCAGTTTTCCATTCATTCAGGCGGGTACGTGTTTGGGAGGGAGCAAATCTAGTGAGAATCGAGAATGTTTCTTGGTGTGAGAATTTGACAGAGACTGGCGCTCTGACTGCCAACAGACTTTTAGGCCTGTGCAGATTTATCATGCAAAGTAGATCTAATGTAGATCTAATGTTTGAGTGAAAGAGAAAGATTAACAAGCAGATACAATACATGTCGCACTTTCCCCTCAAGAGTCTAGAAAGAGAACTACTTTTCCCACTACATGTGTTTGAAACATTTTCAAAACTATGATATCTAGAGTTTGTTCATTTATTTATTTAAAAATGACAAATGATACTTTGTACAAGTAACACGAGTTCTAACGTCTGTTTGTTGTGATTTAAGCTGCACTTGAAAATAGGACACAGAGATGGTTAGGGTGCATTTTAATTGAAGATTCAAAAAATATAGATTGAATGTTTTCAGGCCAATAAAAATTGTTGAACCAAGAAAAGTACTGAAGTTGTGCTGTGTTTTTATCATAGATTTCCCCACAAGATTTGGACATTTTAGTTGCTTAGGATAATAATTAATATTCAAATGCTGCAGTATAGAGCTGCTGAATTTGCTTTGAAGGTTTTTCTAAAGGCTCATTGAAAGACTATGTTATACATAGACCTGTTGATATGTAGGTTGAATCAAATTCTTTGCTGGCAGTTTCAGAGATGTTCAGTTCTGTGGTTCCCAGTTAATGACGAGGGTGTGAAAGAGGGCACGTTTTCCAATTAATTAGAAACACGAGCACCCCGACTTGCGTGCTGCTCCATTGATTGTTTCATCACAAAACCTGGCTCTCTGATTTCGTGCCCACATTTGCCATGTACATTTTGGTGTGTGTGTCTATGCTACCTTCCTGTCATTCTATGAATGTTCATTTCTCGTTTTGCCTCAATAATTTAACAAGGAGCTGCCTTAATATTGTTTAAAAGAATGTTTTTTTGTTTATCATAATTAAGTTCGAAAATTCAAAGCATATTATCAATAAGTATAAACAACTGCTCTTATATAAACAGCATCGGGTTCTACTGGAGTGAATAAGCATAATCGATTGTGTGGATTTTTTGTCGTTTGTTTTATGATTTCATGTTTTTCATGTATATCCTATTTTAATTACTTTAAAAAATAAATAACTTTTATCATAAATACATGTTTATAAATGCGCGTTTATATAATTATTATGGTGCACAGGAATTGCTCTTTTACTTAGTGTGGCCGAGTCTTCATACAGTCTCTACCCTTTCTAAGTGATTTTCTTTTAAAGGTGTACCATTTTATCACAATATTTATGAAATTTTAGACGAAGCAAATGATACGAAGATTTTTACATAATTACATAACAATGGAGGCCAAACTATCACAGCCACTGCTGACGCTTGTTTTATTTAGAGAGCAGTTGAACTGTGAAAGTTCCGAGACTTTGTTTGTGTGTTAAAGTTGTCTTTGATTCTAAATTTTAATGGAAGACTAAATTACCTCACATATATTTTCTTCACCTTTGATGGAAGAGATAGTCTGGAATTTTTTTTTTTCTGTTTGGAAATAAGGCAAAAATTATTCTGAAAAATTTGTCTGTTAATGATAGACCCTTTAAAGAGAAATTTTGTTGTGAACTACATCTCATTTAAAGAACTTTAGGATCAATGTTTTTTTATCCCCAATTCATTTAAATTCAATGGGTATTTGCTAAACTGTTATTTAGGCTAGTGTCAACGCTACTAATTATTTATTAAAGAAGATTTTCGCAGGCTCTTGTGCTAGTTTTGTAGAAGACGATCTGAGGAGAAGTATGGATTGGCACTGACAAGTGACCATAAAATTCCATAAAAGTTAAATGTCTCATTGCATCAACAAATCAGCCTTGCAAGAAGTTGAACATTATAATGTAACATTGTATTTAAAAACTTTGATCCTTTGAGAGATTGTCTCAAGTGGCAAGTGAAGAGGACATTCAGGGATTTTTTCACTTTTTTTGTATTGAGCCGTCTGGCGGATTTAGTCTGAAACCAGCAACTAATGAACTATGTATCTGATGTCATATGATAAAATGACATAAACACCAACTAACCTTATGGCGCTTTCGTCATTTTATTTTATGACGGCAGTATATAATAGGAATTACATTATATATATACATATGTCTTGATTTGTATACTGTTTGAGCTAGCTTTTCTCCCCTGTATGGATACATTTGGACCATTATATCAAAACATGAAAATTGTGTACACAACAATTATTTAGTTTTTAATTATCCTTTTCATCAAAAGATTTGTGAAGTGCTCAGCTCTAATGAACGGAACTGATTCTGAAAATCTCAGCCACAAGTTCCTTACACATGTCCATGTATGTAGTTCCTTACACATGTCCATGTATGTAGTTCCTTACACATGTCCATGTATGTAGTACTACAAACTAATTCTGCTCTGATTTGACTTTGGGCTGCCTTTTCTCACCTGTCTTACTGTGCATCTATTGCTCCTGAAGTCTTGTTCAACTGTGTTACAATTCAGGTTTATGGTAAACCTAGACAAAAGATGAAAAAAAATTATAATAAAACTTTAAAAAAATACAATAAACATCCAACAATGTGTTACTGTTAGTCTTTTTATATATGTTGTGCGTTTCTTGAAAGTGTTATTAGTGTTTTCTATCTATATGTGCATGTTTTTGTTTTGTATTTCTATATCTGCATGTTTTTGTTTTTAACTTCTATATGTGCATGTGTTTGTCTCTTCTCTCTCTATCCATATGTGTTTGTTTATTTTATCTATATGTGATTGCCTCTTCAATCTATATCAGTATATGTGATTCTCTCTTCAATCCACATGTGTTTGTCTCTGCTATCTATGTGACTTTTGTGAGTGTCTCTTCTATCTATATGTGCATATATTTCTTCCAAATTTATTACTTTTCTATCTGCATGTGTGCTTGTGTACGTCATATATCCATGTATATTATGTGTACAATGTATGTATTTCTTCAAAATTCGGGGGGCGCAGTAGCCCTGGGGTAGGACATAGACTTCCGACGCAAGTCCATGATTCGAGCCCTGGCGATTTTGCCCCTGCTGGTTGGCTCTGTGTCAATTTAATGTGACCAGCTGGGACAGAAGTCCTTGTATACCCGCCCTGTTTCGTGTAAGGCAGCGCATAAAAATAAAATTGTAACACAACAGTCTTGGGGCCTTTCTACTATAGAGTCTATATATTGCTGACGTTGGACTTTAAACCAACCCACTCAACTCTACAGAATTTGTCTGCCTTTTTAAAATTTTTTATGTAACTACTTGTGAATGCGTTTGTTATTTTTTTCTGGTCTTTTCTACCTATATATGTATGTATGTTTAGTTAAATTTTTTTGGAAGATATTTCAAAGAATTACTAATACTATTTTTATAAGAACTATCTAATATTACTAAAAATATTGAATCTTAATTAGACAGTCTTTTGTTGATTACAACCAAGCTTTATCATCCTGTGCGGAAAAAAAAACACTTCAATTTCTCACCCGAAACTAAATATATGAACACATACAAAAAGACCCAGATATTAATTACTTAGTTTTTAAGCTTGAAAAATGATGAATTTTGAATAAAAATGTGTAAATCTTAAACTATTAATTTCATTGGAATTTATCAACGGGTCGGTATCAGCATAATGTGATTGGCTGAGACAGGAGTCATGGTAACCCCGTTCTGTCTCTGTTTTGAGACTTTAGTCGTGAAACCTGTCATCGATATGGCCATGACGTTTTGAGATAAAGAAATGAACTCTACTCAGGCATCGTTCAACGACGTTTGTTAACCGAAGTACAGAAATCAGTGGATTTTGTAACAATAACTTTGTATGTATCACATTTGTCCTAAACAGTGGCGGCTGGTGCCTTAAAAAACAGGTCGGGCAAAGTGACAGTGGTGGAGGTGATGATGATGATGATGATGATGATGATGATGATAATGATGATGATGATGATGGTGGTGATGATGATGATGATAATAATGATGATGATGATGATAATGATGATGATGATGATGATGATGAAAATGATGTTCCTTATTTAATTGTGACGGCGGTGTTGATCTTTCTGGTCTATATATATTATATAGGAGCTCAACTCGACAAGACTTTGAAGTTGAAAACTATTTAAATCCGAACACTCCGCGATAAATTCCTGCGTTGTTAAATGTTAATACAGCCAGTGCAGGTAAGTAGATTCTAGACCTAGTTATATCACAATGAAAAAGCCAAATAATTAGTGTTCTGGAGCAGTATCTCACAATACCAACGGCAGCAATTACTGACAAGTGACAATGCAGGCACAACTTCTCAATGCAACAATTACACACTTTACAAAGCACAAAAAAAGTGAATGTGTGTGAGGAGTGGGGGTTTAAGCTAAGAATAGTTGAACCAGAGATCCTAGGCTAACTACACTGTCTGTGTCTGGTTGAACTTTGTGTGTGTGGAACTGTGAACTGTAGATAGACGGCAACCCAAATTTTCCCAGATGCCTGAAAATGACACCGCCTTGGCCCATCCCTCTGTGGCTTGTCGTACATGCTCAATCTTCAGTCATATTGTATTGCCTGTTTGCACTAATGCTAAAGTATATTTAATTCATTGCTGGTTTTAAACTTTTAGGTTAAAAACAATAAATGTGATGATCTTTATTAATAATAGGGGGTCTATATGTACATGTTTAAATTAAAATGACCACCAGAGACTTGTTTTAATCAATGTAGAGGCCTAGAGTTATTACTTGAAGAAATATAAAAGGATTTGGTTAAAAAACATCAGAACAATTAGCCCGACTTGGCTTATTATGAAGACATAGAAAGCGTTAGGGTCAAAGTCCAATTTTCGTATTAGGAATACTACAAGGAGGTTGGGCAAATTCACATTAGCCCACCTTGGTGGAAGGGGGCTCTACTGGGCACTGCGCGCGATGTTGAAACTTGGAAATAGTCTGCCCCTGCTCTCCGCGCACCGATGTAAATCTAAACCACGTCGCGCCCGGAAAGAGCGCACTATGGTTTTATCTCTTATAGTTGCAGATTCTGACGGATACATTTAGTATTGATTTTAATGTTTGTCATATTATTATTTACATTGTATTTTTGTAACACAACCCCTTCTTAGCGAGACAGGTCGGGCACTGCCCACCCTGCCCATAGGCACCAGCGACCTTGGTCCTAAACCATGTAACCAATTTGCTTGTGTCATTAAATGTGCCTTATTTCAATTTAAATCGATTAATCTTTCATTTTTTTCTGATAGTCATTTTAAAGACATTTTTGAGTTAAATAGTGTATTATTAAAAACAAACAAAAAACCAAAAGAACAAAGACAAAAGGATGAATAAAATGAACAGGTGGAACTTTATTTGTTTCAATAAATAGGTCAAAAGCCAAAATGCCAGGCACTCACTCACACACACACATACTCTCTCTCTTTCTTTCTCTCTCTCTCTCTCTCTCTCTCTCTCTCTCTCTCTCTCTCTGTAATTTGGTCTATTTGGTCTAAGTGTGTCTGTCTATCTGTCGTGTGTATCTACATCTCTTTGTTTCTGTCTGTCTACCTCTCTCTGCCCCTGCTCTCCGCGCACCGATGTAGATCTAAACCACGTCGCGCCCGGAAAGAGCGTACTATGGTTTAATCTCTTTTAGTTGCAAATTCTGACGGATACATTTTTATTATTGATTTTAATTTTTGTCATATTATTATTTACATTGTATTTTTGTAAAACAACCCCTTTTTAGCGAGACAGGTCGGGCACTGCCCACCCTGCCCAAAGGCACAAGCGACCTTGGTCCTAAACCATGTAACCAATTTGCTTGTGTCATTAAATGTGCCTTATTTCAATTTAAATCGATTAATCTTTCATTTTTTTCTGATAGTCATTTTAAAGACATTTTCGAGTTAAATAGTGTATAATAAAAAGCAAACAAAAAACTCAAAACAAAAAACCAAAAGAACAAAGACAAAAGGATGAATAAAATTAACAGGTGGAACTTCATTTGTTTCAATAAATAGGTCAAAAGTTAAAATGCCATGCACACACACACTCTCTTTCTCTTTTTCTCTGTAATTTTGTCTACAAAAGCCAAAATGCCAGGCACTCACTCACACACACACATACTCTCTCTCTTTCTTTCTCTCTCTCTCTCTCTCTCTCTCTCTCTCTCTCTCTCTCTGTAATTTGGTCTATTTTGTCTACAGTACATGTGTCTATCTGTCGTGTGTATCTACATCTCTTTGTTTCTGTCTGTCTACCTCTCTCCCACTAAAAAACAACATATATATTATATTTACAAATATTCATGAGGTGTTGCAGTATTAACATCATCTGGGAACCTGATTCTCGACATCGTATGCTGCCATAATTTTTGTGATGATGGTCTGGATGATCTCGAGAGAAACATCGCGACTAAAAACCTGAAAAGTAATAAAAAGAGAATCATGTTTCAAATTTGAAGAAAATAAAATAAAAAGAAAGTTATTCTAAGCTATCCACAGCATCAATGGAGAGCTCAATTACGTGAAAGAAAAGGGAAGTGCACAAAATTTTCACTGAAAAACCCCCCAGGAAAACAACATACCAATGAAATCTAGCTAACCATCAAACTCAACTTAGTAAATTTTACAGTTGATCGTAGAACTGTTTTTGTGCAAAAGTTTATATTTATCAAGCTAATCTGGAAGGCGCAAGCCACCTGAAAGGGAGAAGTCAAATCCATCTTCCAAAATATTGTGTAATACATTTTTCACAGAAAACTTCAAAACACAGAGTAATGTAACCAATTAATGTAATACCTTAGGTCCAGACTTGACTTGAGGTGTATTATTCTTAATAAAATATACACAATGTGTATGTCCAATACGGTATGACATTCTGTAAGCGCAATGGTTGGGGCATCGGGCTACCATGTAAATAGTTGCTGGGTTTGATTAACCTGCTTGAGCAAGCATTTTCTCGCTTTCACTTTCAGCCCAGCACTAGTAGCAGGGAGTGAGTAGCTGTTTCGCTGAGGCTCTTCATTCATTGAGAAATTTAAGCAAAGCAAGAAGAGTTTTGTCAGCCTCGCTCAAAGAGCAGTTTACCCACAAAAATCAGGAGGCCTCATTCTGGCTTCTCCAGCGCTCTCTCAAAGAGGATGCATCTTTATAAGGAGAGAGTGAGAGAGCTATCTTGCTAACTCCCACCCCACCTCCCTCTCTCTAGACTCTAGGCTCCCACACCCCTCTGTAACCCCCCACCCCCCCCCTCTCACCTGGTACCACCTGAGGGCTGCCTGTCTCTGTAGCGGGACCTCCCCCCCCTCACCTGGTACCACCTGAGGGCCGCCTGTCTCTGTAGCGGGACCTCCAGGCCGTGACACTGCAGGGCCAGGTAGAGGACGGAGACTGCCAGGTGCTGCGCCTTGTGCTCCAGCACCAGGTCGCTATGGTAACAGTCGCAGAGCAGCGCCCAGGCCGTGCGGCCCAGCGGAACTTCCTCCCAGTGGCGCGGCTCGAGCCAGTCCGACACCGCCTTCAGGTAGTGGCACAGGTACTGGGGCCAGAAACAACACGCGTGTATTTTTATTATCATTTACCCTAGTATAATGGAGGCAAGCCCAGAATTGATATGGTACAGGCTTTTTAGTGGGGGGGACAGAAATTCTACAAAAAATGTGTGTTGCATTAATTAATGTCATTGATTTACATGGGCGTACGACTCGAGTGGAGCTCGTGATTTCTAACTAAGTTCCATATCTTACAATGAAATCACATTTCCTGTGTCAAATCGCAGTCCACACTTGTGATAATTGGTTTGGTTTAGAACTGGACATTCTAGTTGACAGACCGGCTAGTTTATTTGTTAATACCCTGGACTGCAAAGTAGGAGGTTTACATTTTCAGGATGCACTACCTAAAATCCATTACGTATATTCTCTATATAGACGCACCATTTTCAAATAGTGTAAAATAGTGCTTTACCAAGAGAATAGCAGGTGCAAAAAGGTTAAATTATTTCAAAGTAAAAAATCACATATCACAGTCCAGAAGTGTCTGACAGAGCAGAACCCGCTTCTCACCTTGTGCGGATGATCAAACACGACCTTGAACTTGAGTGCGCGGAGCAGGTAGAGCTCACACTGCGTCACGCTCTCCCTGAGCTGCCAGAACGTGTCGCCGATCTCCAGCGGGGCTTTGTTCTTGTGCAGCGTCCTGAGAGCGGAGGTTCACAGTCAACAAATAGTAATAGAATAATACAATAATAACATAAAATTATTGTATTTAATTTTTTTTCAAAACTTTCCCTAAAACAGCTTAACAAAGTTTGAAGTTAAAAATGTACATCATCATGGTTAAAAATATACGAAATAGAAAATTACTTCCATATACTTGTGAACGTTGCCAAACCTACACAAACTTTATCATTTTATGTACACAATATGCACACACTAGTAAAGTAATGAAACAAAATCTAGCCAAAAGAGCTGAGCAACAGATGGTATGGACACATTTAGACCCCACCATTATGGCATCCAAACATGTTGTAAGTCGGACATTTAATTTTACTTCATCTTTGAACTTCGTATCCGCAATTCTTTAAAGAGTCAAGGTTATTTATGGTGCCCTTTTTTATATAAATAAAGTTTAAAGTCCCAGTCAAAGTAGCTTTACTGAAATAAAAAACAAAACAAAAGTGTGAAATACATGTCTATTAGACAGGCAGTAAATTATGTGCACGTACGTGCCCAAAAGAAGGGCCTTGTAAAAACTTGGTGACAAAAGATTATGATTGAAGGAAAGAGACAAGGCTGGGAAACAGAGGCACACGTGTCAGAGTTAAGTTGGGAGCCACAATAGCTGATACAATCACACAAAGCACATGGATAAATGAATGTGTTGTACATGTGTTTTAAGGTTTCAGCTGGCACTCTCTCAAGATTCTCTTAATAAAAATAAAATGTAAACATAGGCCTAACAATTTCAATTGGCAATCTTTGCCCATTCATAATCAAGCAAAATTCAGGACAATCCTCACATCGATGATAAAACCTTGAAAAAGCATGCGCAAAAAAAGGTTTAGAAGGCTCTCCCAACACCACGAATTGCATTATATTAGAAAGGAGTTTTATTATTGGAAAACTGGAAAAAAAATTTTTTAAATGCCATCGATTTTCTTCCTTTCCACAGCTTACCTGTAGCAGACGTTTATGATGTCTCTCAGTCTGACGTTTTGTTCCTCGATTTTGCAGGCCAAAGAGAGACATGTGACTCCAATAAGCTGTAAATAAAATAAAAAGAAAAGATGGTATATACAAAATATGTACTTGAAAAGGTTAGCTTAGAATGCTTAATTTATAAAATTACAAATCAAGTACCAAACTATGAGAATTTATAGCACACATTATGAATTATAATATATGATTAGTAAACATAACAAGATATAAAAGACTTTTAAAATCCGTCCAAAAGTATAATTATATTGCACTCACAAAAGGGTCATAATCCTTGAGCTGGTACTCCCTGAAGAATCTGTGATAAATCGTTGATGCTGTCGCGATAGGCACATTCTCAAGGTGCAACTTCAATCCTGAAATTTAAAAGTTTAATCAGGGAAAGGAAATTAAAAAAAAATAAAAAACAGAACAGAAAATTGTGTAAATCATTACTTGTAAACTATCCATGTACAATAATTAGATATCACATATTATACCTATTTTTTAATAGGGCCTTATCATGTACTTCTAGAAAATTATTGAGAACAGAATACTATGTATACTTTTTATGTAAGTAACAGATAATTGCCATTGAATAGTTAAAAAATAATGAAGTTAAATGTGTTTACTTCACTTAAAAATAATTTTCACGGCAATATATTTCGTAAACTAGAGATTTATAACTTTAAAGAATGATTGAAATATTAATATTCTTATGTTAGTAGTGATATAAATCTGAATATTGCTTTTTGTGAGATAATTTTATAACAAATTACAGTAGCTTTCTAATTCAAACTCTACCATGACCATGTAGAAAGAGATCTAACAAGAATGTTGAAACATCACGTAGGCCTACATAGCTCCGACAGATATTAGACCCTAATAGCCCAGTACAGATTTTAACTTCAGTTTCAAAATGAAGGAACAGAATTATGGGATTTTGCAATGCATTCTATCATTCTACTACTTGTGATCATAGCTAGATCACTGGGATTTATCTCAAATTATCTAACCAGTGCAGTGTACCAATTAAGGTTTATATCGCCTCCATATTAGAGCTGTGGTGGCAAACTTTATAATTATTTTCATTTTGAAAACATTACGAGCAAAAAAAATAGCCATTAATTGTACTGACTTAACATAATTTATAATGTATACTTGTAAACTCTAGCACTATCATTTATGACTATGGTTCAGGAAATGTTATAAATCGAAGGTAAAACTAGAAACCAAACTTAGTACAAGGGATTAGACTTGTTATTTAGATTTAAAATCTACAGTTACATTATAATTCAAAGTTTCTATGTTTGTTTTGTAATATTGAGGCATAGAATCTAGATTTATAGATCTAAAAATCTAATTCAAGTTAAATTAAAAATTATTTTTATTGAATTATTTATTTGTTTATATACTAATATAGGGGGCTAGACCTAAAATCAACATAGATTTAGTCTTGTAAATATTACTAGATCTATATTATTGTAAATGTAACTTTTTATACAAATTCTAGAATATTCAATATAGACCTACCTGCTTCACGAATGTATCGCATGACACGAAAGTGCACCCTTGTTTCGCTTTCACTCATTCTGAGAAGTTGATGAAGCTTGAATTAGATTCAAGCAGCAATATCAGTCTATTATAGATTTAGTCGATGATTCTAGAAGTAGGAACTACAGTTCATGATAAGAAGTACTTAAATCTAGATCTATTCATCAATCTCACGAACCAGGATTGTTATTCTCAAGGAACAGTTACATGAAAATGAAAGAGAAAGTAAGTTAAAGATCAATCCAACTGAATCTCCATTCGCAAGAAATCGCCAAACAAGGGAGATAAAAATAAACATAAATGGAAAACGCGAAAGTCGGCAACTGTGATAGGCCTAGTCGGCAATTATTATGGTGTAAGGTGCATAATCAAGAATAAATCATTGATAAAAACGAAGCTATGTCCCTTAAAGTAAAAATGATGAGTTCATAATCAGCACTTCTCTTTTCAATATCATTTCCTTCAGCAGTGCGTGTTTATGCGTTCAACTGAGTGTATCTATACCCTTCCTTTTCACTTACTGAGATAGATGGAGAGATAGATAGATAGATAGACAGATAGATAGATAGCGAGAGAGAATGAGAGCGAGAAACGGTTGGGTTGGTTTAACGAGAGAGAGCACAGAGAGACAGATACATAGAGACGGAGAGACAGAGAGAGAGACAGAGAGAGACCAACGGACAGACAGAGAGACAGAGAAACAAATGCAGAGACAGAGACAAAGATGGACTAGAAAGACAGACAGACAGACAAACAGAGAAAGAGAGAGAGAGAGAGAGAGAGAGAGAGAGAGAGAGAGAGAGAGGGAGAGAGAGAGAGAGAGCGGAGATGGAGGAATATGGATAACTAAATTAGAGGTATTATTCTTCTAGGTCTCGCTTTTCTTTTTTAATATACCGGTATTCGTTGTCACAATTTTCAATAGTGTTTCTTCACACACCCGGTATTTCTTTCATTTTGAAGAGTTAGATAGATAAAGGTAAAGAATAAACAACGGAGACAATGACATACACAACATATACATGAATATAATATTAACGATTAAAGAATCTTTTTATTTACAACAAACTAACCCAAATACACACAGAATTAACACTAAAAACATTTTCTGTTAAACATGATAGAGATACAATCACAATGCAGAAGTTCCCAGGTAGTCTACACATGAAACTAAATAATCTGTATATTAGTTTTAATCTCTTTCGTTCACAAAATACACAATTGGTTCAGGATAACTTTTTTGTTTTATTAAAAGAAGAGATAGATTCAGAAATACAGAAAACATATTCATTAATTATTACACGCATGGACCATGCAGATTTAAGGACTAAGGAAATATCACAGCTTAATTAACATATTTATTTATGGGTTACAAAATTCACCTGCGAATTCACAATAATTGTTATTAAATTAACACATTCTTTTAGAACATTGGTGCTATATCTACTTATTTAACAATCATATTAAGAAGACTTTGAAAACACGGGATAATTATATAACTTGCTGTAAGGATAAGGACAAGGTAGACAACTCGTGGGTTGACTGATAATTTATGCTTATTGTGAATATGAGTTTACCGAGAGTTTCGTAACGTAGTTAGAATCACCGACTCCTATTTTTAAGTAAATGAATGTCTTATTCTAAGCTTTCAAGGAGAACATAAAGTGAAGAAAAGGGAACATTTTTAGATCTGCTATAAAATGGCACTATGACATTTTTGCTTTATGCGTTTTAGAAAAGTGGTTTAACTTTTTGTGGAGTCTCATTTCGAATTTGTAGAATTTCTACCACTCCACCTCAATGAAATCCTCAACCAATACACGAAACAAACTTGGATTACACAGGAAAGTGGACTAACACCTATACCATGAGAAAGCAGAGATGTCCGCTAGTTAATCATCTCCTAGGTCTAAAGAAAGACCCAACAATAACGGGACTTTAGAGCCGCATATGGCTTCAAACTCCCTGATTTAAAACGCTATGTCCTCCTAATCCGACAAACACAACAATGCTTAAGCGTACAAATACACCTGACTGAGTATAAATAGACACACATTCTGACCTAGTAATATCATATAAACGTCATACAGATTCACAATTATGCTCCTCGATAAAAATAATACACAATATGTAGTATGAACTACAAATTTGTAAAGCAACATATTTTACATGTAGTTTCCAACCAGAGAACACAATTCACTTATTTAAAAAAAATCAAGTTATGACATACTTCTCGGAAAAAAGTTCCCAATAATTTATATAAGACAAGATAAGATAAACTGCATTGACCCACAAGGGAAAAATTGCATTAAAAAGTTATTCTTCTCTTAGTCTCATACTTCTATTATCCTAATTTGGCATCATAATTAAGAGAGAAGAGGAGCTGCATGTCCTTCCAAAAGATCACGCAGCACTTCCTGGGTTTTCATTACATCTTGTTTTAAAGCGTGACAGCTTAATAACCAAACACGGGCCAAATTAAACATTATACCGCAGTATCAACCTTGGAACATGTCATGTGCGCCTCAAGACTTTTTTAAACACGGCCATGACAGTTTTGGTCCCGTCACGGAGCGCGTCCCGGAAGCTGACGCTGAGCCCGCAGAAGATGAAAAAGTTTAACGGGAACGTGAGGAGCGTCACGAAGTTGGACAAGGAGAACATGACGGCCAGCTGCGAGGTGGAGATGAACGCCCCCTGGCGGAGAGCGATGGAGTCGAGGAACTGGAAGATGAGCATGACGATGACGAAGAGCTCGGCCAGAAGAGTCAGGCTTGTCACCAGAACCAGCATGATGGTCGACCGGAGTTCCCCGCTGCCCGCAGTCGACGATGATACTCTCGGAGTTTCCCGAAGCGACGTGGACTTCCGGTTCCTGTTGGTTACCGGTACTTCATCTGCAGCGGTATTCACGTTTGGCGGAAAAGGGATATTATGCTGAGATATGCTTGTGATAGCATTTTGGATGTTGACATTTTCTGTTGGTGATAAAAATTCGGTACAGGGAGAAGGAGCTGGTAGTATTACATTTGTTTCGATATTAGACTCAATCATGGAAGCGGTGGAGTCATCATCCTTTAACTTAGACACGTTTGAATGTGATTTTACATTGAATTCATTCCCATAAGATCTTGATAAATGTTTATGCACGTAAGTCCTGAATCCTTCTTGGGAACAAACTCCCATGGCGGGAAGACTTACAGTATCCGCGTCCTTGTATGGAACACGATGTCCTCCAAAAGACCGACATGCTATGCTGCTAAGAATTGAATCTCCAGCAATCCCTGCTGGGTTTTCACCACAGTAAACACTTCTGGAGTGAACATTGTTCGAATTTATATTCTGCTGAGTGTATGTATTTTCTTTGTAGAGATCCAAGTCAATATTTACGATGCTGAGATTGATAGTTTCTCTATTATTATCCTTACTACTATTCGGGCGGGAGTATGTGTCCAGGTACATCTCTGTAAGGTCAGTTTGTTTAGACGGAGCACATGTGTAAATTTCTAGATTAGGACACGAATGATACTGGTCTTGCTCTTGACTTTTACAAGCGCAGTGTTTTGAACAGTCTTGTTCATATTTCTTAGAGATGCCGTTTTCGCGCAAGAATTCCCACCATGTTCTGCTTTTGTTCTCCATCTCTTGCTCACGGTCTACACTCCGGATGTCTGAATCCGTTTCAACAGAACCAACAGGCCTGTGCCTACATACTTCGATTATGTCCTGTGGCTCATCATTGCCAAAAATACCAGAACTCATTCCTACTTCCCCAGCACCAACGTTGTTGATTTTAAGCTGGAGCTCCTGTTTATGTTCACGAGCTTCTTGAGTTAGGTCTAGACTTTGCCCGCGATTTGAACCAACCTCCCCGAATCCCACAGTGATCCCTGCAAGCTGCTCCATGCTTTCCTCACTCCCCGCATCCTCCCCATCCCTAGCATCCTGCCCGATGCATTTGGAAGCATCTAGATTTGAATAAACCTCCATTCATCACTCTTCACATCCTTCCCATGTCTTACACCCTCCCCATCTCTTATATTCTCCATATCTATCACCCCCTCCCCACCTTTTACTCCCTCCCCATCTGATACACTCTCCCCATCTCTCACTCCCTCCCCATCTTTTATTCCCTCCCCATCTCTCCCTCCCTCCCCACCTCCCGCCCCCTCCCCGAAACGCCTGAAAGCCCCCACACTGGGTCTGCTGTTAACCCTTAGACTGGCGATCCCGCCAAGCCTGCCGACGAGCCTGCGCCTGTAGGTGTGGACCTGGTACGAGGCGAGGATGAGCGCCGAGTTGCAGACCCCCAGCACCAGGGCGGGGACTGTCTGCAGCAGCACCACTCTGGCCCAGATGTAGGC
>RQTK01000219.1:358454-368454 GCA_003991915.1 Elysia chlorotica | reverse complement strand
ATTAATTTTGTATATCGACCACCCTCTAATTTTAGACCTACACGTCGCTGCTCTATTGCACTCTATCGTTATTTCGAACTAATAGGAAAAGCCGTTTGACATATCATTATTTAAATATTATGTGTACAAGAGAATTATTTAAAAAGTATTTAAAGAATTTAACAATATTTTGGCTTTACGGAATATTTTGAATAATATAATTTTGAATCGCCTCCAATATATCTCCTTTATCGCAATGATTTTGACCGCGCGTTTAACTTACTGTGCATGGGAAAATATCGCAGGCATCTTCAGGACGAGTTTTCCTCTCTGGTTATTTAAGCTGTTACCTCATGCATAAAAACTGAGGGATAGCACTACCAGTGTTGAAAGGAACCACCAGGCAAGAGACACCACCAGTATTTATCCTATAGTTTGAATTTACGTCTGCAATCGCAGTGCAGTGATTCAATACAGTATTTTCCTTTCACACTCACATACAGACAGCTCCTTGAGGGATAAAAATCAATATTTTTATTTATTTATTAAAACGTAAGGGAGAGAGAGAGAGAGAGAGAGAGAGAGAGCCAACAGTCTGCAAGAGAATTGCGTAGGTTTATTTATTAAAGAGTATGCAGAAAGCATCAGTTGTAAAAGTTTAGATATCATAAATTTGACAGCTTGTGGTGAACTTTGCAACCTACCAAGTGGCGATAAAGTCTGGGTACTCTGAGTTTTAGTTTACTCATGAACTGAATCTACAGTAAATCACATTTTATTCATTAATATTTGGTGCTGACTACTTACAATGCAAACACAACATGGCAAACAACTTGTGCATCGACTCATGGAACACTAACTATAAAAATATGCTGTGTTAAATATTTGAATTTTGTGCTTTATTTTGTACAAGCAATTTGAACAACAAACTTATTTTGTAAACTTGAAATCGATATACTTAGGTATTTCCAAAGTCTTGAATTACATCAGTATCTAGGCTTCTAAAATCAAGCCATAACACGGCGAAACCATACAAGTTTGAAAGTTTTCCAGAAAGTTGATTGGTTGGTGCGTTAGTTTAATAAAAACCTAAAAAAATGATGGACAAAATATAAAAAGAAAACTACAGATGATTCAATCTTTAATTTATTGAATTGCGAACATGCCTATTTTTCTGAAATAACCCACAATAACCGTTCAATATGTAAGTACGCACTATGTAGATGGGAAAAAGTATACTTTCAATAAGAATTAATGTTTAGAGGAAAAAAATAGTATTATTCCAGACATCATTTATTTGTTTTGGTATATAACTTCACGAGAACAGAATGCTTCAAAACAATCATCATTTTACAAGCAGCACTACTATTATTGCTGCAAGTTTATTAACTTTAAAATCTCCATGTCATTTACAATCACACAATTTTAATTTCAACGTTAAACACCACTTAAAAGCCTAGCCTTAAAGAAACGCTGTCAATTCTAAAAAAAAAATAAGCATATATGAAAGTAAATATAATTTTACACACATAACCACTGTCTTGTCGTAGTCAGGTTCTTCAAAGTTTCAAACCCTAGGCCTTGTAGAGATCCCTCGGCGCGAGAGACAACATAATCGGAACTTTGGGCGTGAGCACGCCGGTAAAGTCCTCTGTCTCTAGGACTTCCGGCGTGGCGCTGGTGATGGCGACCCTCCTTAGAGTGTAGACCAGGGCCAGTTTGACCTGCAGCATCGCGAACCGGAGCCCGATACACTGGCGGGGCCCGAGCCCGAACGCCAAGAAGGTCGCCGGGTTTATTGCCAGCCTAGCGTCTCCGAGAAACCGCTCAGGCTTGAACTCCTCCGGGTCAGGGAAGAGCTCTGGGTCGCGGCCGATGTTGAAGTTTGGGATGATCACGCCAGTTCCCGCGGGCACCGAGATCCCGTCCAGCGTCGTGTCCTTGGTGCAGTTCCGGAGCAGAAGGAGAATGGGCGGGTACATCCTCAGCGTCTCTTCAATGGCTGCCTCGGTGTAGTGTAGGTTCTGGCAGCTCTCGTACGTCGGCTCTTTGTCTTCGCCCACTTCATCCAGGATCTCCTGCAGGATTCTCGCCTGCACGTCTTGGTTCTTGGCGAGCTGGTAGTAGAGAAACTGGAGGGCACCGGAGGACCCATCGTACCCTGCGATGATGAACAGCAAGGCCTGAGCGACGATCTCATCCTGGCTGAGCTTCGAACCTGGAGTCGTACACCCGTCTTCCTTGGAGCCTTTGAACTCGGCCTCCAGGAGGAGCTGCAAGAAGTCATCGCGCCCTTCCGCCTGGGCCACTCTCTCGCGGACAAAAGCCCTCAGGTTGTCTCGGAAGAAGCAGATGTCTGTGTACTTGAAGTAACTGATGTTGAAAAACTCCAGGAGGGGCAGGCAGGCCGGGAATATCCCGGCCAGAGTGAGCTTCACCTGGATCGCGCGGTCCACCGTCACGAGACTCTTGGCTCTCTGGATGAAGGGCCCCTCCAGGTTGTTCAGCGAGTCCAGGTCAAGGCCGAACGTCATGGCGGCGGACACGTCCAGGATGTACGCCCCGAACACCCACTTGGCCTCCAGGGGGCGCCCCTCCACGGCGCATGCGTGCAGGTAGTGGCCCAGCTGCTGCGCCATCTTGTTGACGCGCGCGGTGAGGAACCGGAGCTTGGCGCCGCTGAATGACGGCGTCATCATCTTCCGGAGCCGCCGCCAGGTGGCGCCCTGCGCGAAGAACACGGTGGACCGGATCAGCTTGTTCTGCAGCCTGCCCTCGCCCACAAAGTACCTGTCCACGAACACGTTGAAGTCTTTGATGAGGATCTGCTTGATGAGCTCCGGGTCTGTGACCACCAGGACCGGCTTTCTGAAGAAGAAGATGCCGAAGACGCGGCCGTACACGCCCTGCCAGCGTCTGGCCGCTGCCCTGAAGCCGACAGCCGGGTCAAACAGTTCCGGGATGTTGCCGAAAAACGGCACCGGGGGAGGCCCGCGGACTTTGAGCTTCTGCCAGAACTTGTGCGTCTGGACTCCGTACCTGAGGAATACCGGTTGAAAAAAATATCCTTCAAATAGTAAAAACAAAACAAAAATAACAATAACATCCAATGTATAAACATTGTATTCTAGGTCGAAAAGGGTGCGCCTGAAGTCCGTACCTGGGGAATAGCGGTTGAAAAAAATAACCTTCAAATAGTTTTAAAAATAAAATAAATAAATAACAATAACACAATGAGGTATACACGTTGTATTCTAGGCCGAAAAGTATGCGCCTGAAATCCGTACCTGAGAAAAGCCGAACAGTTTTTTAAGTAAGGCCATTTGAAGAGTTTCCCTTTAAAAATCCCACAGAAACACAATTAAAATTTGGTTATAGTGGTTATAAAATTTCTTTTCAACAGAATAAAACATGATTTAGAAAGCAAGTAGCATGCATGACAAAGAATTTGAACCAATCGTCTGAATTTTAATGGAAGATTATTACAATTATCACACACCAGAAACTGGTAGGTTGATAATGGCCGAACAATATTGTGTCGCCAAAGTTTTGTTTAACACTCGAGCACTTACAGGTAAAACAGAAATGTCGCACAACAGGCCAACACTAGCCAGGTGGGGATCCCAAGACTACAGGAATCCATGATACTGATCACACATCGAGGGAACCATGATATACAAGAGCTGAGCATGTTTGCTAAAAATGGTGTCCAAAATGGTGTCCACAATTATGTTCTCAGAGGTGAAAACAAAACGCTCTCCAAGATGCCTTTCCAAATGACCCACGATAAGGTCTCAAACGAAATGCCGTCTCAAAACAGATGTGGGGAGTATATATCATCCAATCTGTTCCGATCTTGCTCCATTTTTCTTGTCTTTTTATTGCAGCAAAAGTTATTCCAGATTTGCGTAGGATGAGAGAGAGAGAGAGAGAGAGAGAGAGAGAGAGAGAGAGAGAGAGAGACTTATAGCAGATTAGCGGGAGAGCCCGGCTTAAGACAACCTGGTATAACCGCTTGCAGCTGGGTCCCCACGAAATATGTTAAAGTTACAGAATCACACGCTGTGCGCCACAGGCTCTTTAGAAGAAACATTACCAGGAGCAAAACTGTTATTCTTGTAGACCTTATTTTCCTTTGCTTTACTGCGACTTGATAATTTTATTGTTGGTATGGGGAAAATGTAACATGAGACTAAAAATGAAACAAATATCTTGCATTTGTCTTTCCGTACTTATTTGTTTCATTTTTCAATTAAAAAAACAACAACAAAAAAAAACAACACAACAACAACAAAACCTGCTTGTGCAAGAAATGAAAACGAAAGTGAAACTAGTCAACCGTAATTTTTGCAAAGTAAACTAACAGTGGACACAGCATATCATTTTTCTGCTTTATTCCTCTGGTATCGAGCAAAATCAATGGATGTGTGAAAAATGTAACACAATGCTGACCCAGTATGTTAAGAAACATTAATTACCTGGTTAAGTGAACGGTTAGGTGCGGAGATTTCACACCTTAATTTGGCGAAAATTGGTGATTTTGCTGCATTAACTAATATTGGCAAGACATTTTCCTTGCTTCACTTACTATTAGAGCAGTTTATAGATGGGTGAAGCTGTAAAACGCAGAGTTTTCAATTAATAAAGATGCAGGTCTTTCGATTGGTTCGAAAGCACTTTTCAGCGCTGCAAATGGTTTCATGGACGCGGAACAAATTTAATACATGAGAAAATAGTAAAACAAACAAGCTTTAATTCTTCCCATTGTTAGCGTTTTAATCTGAATCTTGACGTTACTCAGTGCCTTCCACATCCTGTACTTAGCGGTCCGGTTTTTTAACCTGAGATGGAGATTTTCCTCACTAGACTTGAGTTTCCTGGGGCGGTTGGCGAGCTGGCTGCAGAGACCTGCTGTGGGCTGTGGAACTCTCGGAGGTGAACCAGGAAGCTGCGCTCAGGGGGGTCTGCTAAGAGGATAGCTTGACCAGCGGGCAGTCTTCATCCTGTGGTCTGGCCCACCCGACATTGACAGCTAGCGTGCTGGGGTTGCCGGCTCCTGGGTAAGTTACGACCATAGATCTATAAACAGTGCTATTTATAGATCTATGGTTACGGCTTGTCTGATCGGCTCCTGGGTAAGTTACGACCATAGATCTATAAACAGTGCTATCTATAGATCTATGGTTACGGCTTGTCTGATCGGCTCCTGGGTAAGTTACGGCCATAGATCTATAAACAGTGCTATCTATAGATCTATGGTTACGGCTTGTCTGATCGGCTCCTGGGTAAGTTACGGCCACAGATCTATAAACAGTGCTATTTATAGATCTATGGTTACGGCTTGTCTGATCGGCTCCTGGGTAAGTTACGGCCATAGATCTATAAACAGTGCTATTTATAGATCTATGGTTACGGCTTGTCTGATCGGCTCCTGGGAACCTCTTTTTATAGATTTATGCCCGTAACCCACCCAGGAGCCGATCAGACAAGTCGTAACCATAGATCTATAAATAGCACTGTTTATAGATCTATGGCCGTAACTCACCCACCAACCTATCAAAAAAGCCGTAACCATAGATCTATAGATAGCACTGTTTATAGATCTATGCCCGTAACTCACCCAGGAGCCGACCAGACAAGCCGTAACCATAGATCTATAAGATAGCACTGTTTATAGATCTATGGCCGTTGATTTGCTGGGTTTTAACGCCCAACGGCAGCAACTGGTCTATATCGCTGACGGGTCCCGAGATTAGCGTCTGACACTAAAGTTTTACTTGCTGCCACATAGAGTGGGGATAGCAGGACCTCTGTCACGGCCGGCCAGATTCATACTGTAACCGATCCAACCAGTAGCAGCATCTCGTCTCACAGCTATGTATTCTGTCTTTTTCATTAAGAATAGTTTTGGGTAGTTCTTTGATTGAACTGAATAAAAAGCTTTTTTCCCCTTTCAACTAAATAGGACAATTGTTCGTTTTGTAAGACAGAAATGCACGTCAAATACTTTGTTTATCGAACAACAAATAAAAGAACAAAAAAAAACAAAAACAAAAGAAAAAACCCAAAACAAACAGCTCCAGCAAATAATGCGAAAGTGTATGGCTGTATTGAAAAATGTTTTTTTAAGGACAGCTAAAACTGTTTCCAACATAATATTCTTCTCCTACTGGATAAATCTAGATCTAGATCTAACTCTTCAATTCTATTTTCCGGAACTTGGTGTAAATTATACTAAAAGAAGTGATTTCGCTTTCAAAAGACTCGCTTGAATCAAGGTCTAGAGTAGAAAGTTATAATATTATAGATATGCTTATTAGATGGTTAAATGAAATCAAAACAATGATAGATCTATACACTAACTCTAGATCCTCATATTTTTGCACCCATTATTGACAACAAAAGCTGCAATTACGTGTCAGCTTTTCAGGGAAACTTTACAAGGCAGCTATGAGGGGTATCATTTTGAAATTAACAACCAGATCAAAACCAGTAAATATTACCGCAAATAATGCGTTGAAGTCTTTTGAAACCAACCTTTTCTCTCTCTTTTAATCTCTTTATATCGATAGTTTATAAAGATGTTCAAAGAAGACAAAATGAAGAAAGCACGCAATTACCATCCAAATGTGGTAGACTTGAGGATGGAAGACACCGATGTGGATAATCCCGACTTGGACGATAATCCCAACGTGGCCAGGTTCACGCTGTCGCCAGAAGCCGTCCGATCCCCCGCCCAGTACTCTATCCTGGGAGCCACGCGTCCCGCCCTGGAGGGTCTGCTCAGCCGGAGACCCAGCCTCGATCTGAACGCGCTCAAACCCATGGGAGACCGGACTCCATGGGCCTTTAAAAAATCCAAAGAAGAACAGGCGAAAAAGGAGAGGGAAGAGATGCTAGACATTCAGACCAAAAATCTACACTTCTATGCCAGATTGAAGGATGCGATTTCCAGGATTTACCACACGAGGCACGGGCAGAGCGTGCTGGGACAGACGATGGGGGCGGCGGAGGGCTCGCTGAGTCGGCGTCACAGCTGGCTGTACACAGGTCCATCTGCTCAGGGCGGTCGCCGCGAGACGGCGGGCTCAGGCCGCTCAGACAGGCTGGGCAAGACCTCCGTGCCGGGCGTGTTGGAGGACGGAGTGAGGGAGACGTGGAGACCTAAGGACTGCCCCACCAGGTATGCCACGGAGTTCCCCATGGTACCGATCACCCCCAAAATGGAGGACGAGCCACAGATCAAACCGAAAGTGAGTATCTCCACGTTCAACTTCTCCCCCTTTTCCTTTTTCCTCGATATCTTCCTCTTCCTCCTCCTCATCTCTTCTCTAACTCTTCCTCGACGTCATCGTCCTCCTCCTCGCCATCATCCTCATTCTCCTCTTCTTCCTAGTTCTACTGTTTCTTCAACTTTTATTCCTCCTCCTTTTTCTACTACTACTACTACTACTACTACTACTACTACTACTACTACTACTACTACTACTACTACTACTACTACAACCAAACAACATCAACGACAGCAACGGCGACGACAACAACAACAACAACAACAACAACAGCAACAACAACAACAACAACAACAGCAACAAACCCATCGACCACCGTGGTGTATATATTTATCTCTATCCGATCTGTATAACTTAAGCAGCATGAGGAGATGGTGTTTGAAGTCTACCTGGACGCCAAGCCAGGCCCGTGGTGTGGCTGCTGCATGCGGGAAGCGTTCGACCCGTACACCCTTCCGTGCGGGCACGCCTTCTGCACCAAGTGAGTTCTGGGGTTTCCCAATAATGGGCTGTGGTTTCAGGGTTTTCCAATAATGGGCTGTGATTTCAGGGTTTTCCAATAATGGGTTGTGATTTCAGGGTTTTCCAATAATGGGCTGTGGTTTCAGGGTTTTCCAATAATGGGCTGTGGTTTCAGGGTTTTCCAATAATGGGCTGTGATTTCAGGGTTTTACTCTATGGGCTGTGATTTCAGGGTTTTACTCTATGGGCTGATTACAGGGTTTCCCAATAATGGGCTGTGATTTCAGGGTTTTACTCTATGGGCTGATTTCAGGGTTTTATTCTATGGGCTGTGATTTCAGGGTTTTCCAATAATGGGCTGTGATTTCAGGGTTTTACTCTATGGGCTGTGATTTCAGGGTTTTACTCTATGGGGTGTGATTTCAGGGTTTTACTCTATGGGGTGTGATTTCAGGGTTTTACTCTATGGGGTGTGATTTCAGGGTTTTACTCTATGGGGTGTGATTTCAGGGTTTTACTCTATGGGATGTGATTTCAGGGTTTTACTCTATGGGATGTGATTTCAGGGTTTTACTTTATGGGATGTGATTTTAGGGTTTTACTCTATGGGGTGTGATTTCAGAGTTTTACTATATGGGATGTGATTTCAGGGTTTTACTCTATGGGATGTGATTTCAGGGTTTTACTCTATGGGCTGTGATTTCAGGGTTTTACTCTATGGGATGTGATTTCAGGGTTTTACTCTATGGGATGTGATTTCAGGGTTTTACTCTATGGGATGTGATTTCAGAGTTTTACTGTATGGGATGTGAGTTCAGAGTTTTACTCTAGGGGATGTGATTTCAGGGTTTTACTTTAGGGGCTGTGATTTCAGGGTTTTACTCTAGGGGCTGTGATTTCAGAGTTTTACTCTATGGGATGTGATTTCAAGGTTTTACTCAAGGGGCTGTGATTTCAGGGTTTTACTCTATGGGCTGTGATTTCAGAGTTTTACTCTATGGGCTGTGATTTCAGAGTTTTACTCTATGGGATGTGATTTCAGGGTTTTACTCTATGGGATGTGATTTCAGGCTGTGGCCCTTACTTACAAATTAGTCTGCTTATTAAGGACTGTAGTATTAACGAAACAAACAAACAAAAAAGCCAACCAACTACCAAAAAAAACAAAACAACAACAACAACAAAAAAAAACAACTCAATCCCCCTCCCCCCAAAAAAATAACAAAACAAAAACAACAACAAAACACGCCCGCCTTCACAAAATGTACCCAAACCTAAAATTATATGAAATGATTAAGTGTACGCTGACTTTTGAAACTTAGATACATATAAGAAATTAAAGAACGCTGAAACTTAGATTCTTGAAATACAAACCCAATACTTAGCTGTCCGGTTTTAAATCTGAGATGCAGATTTTTTATCACTGAACTTCTGTTTACTACGCGGATGTTGAGTGTCTTTAAATACTTCCTACTTATCAAAACACGTAAGTCACTTAAGACTGGAAGTTACTGATACAGTTAGACTTAACTCTAAAAACGATTTGAATTTCTCAGTCCTTGTTTTGTTGCTTGGCCCTCGATGTCAACACTAAGACTATATTGTGGACGGGCCATTAGACGGACTTCAGACAATTTTACATGCGGCTACATACGAGACAGTGCGGGGAGACCTGGGATTCTATATCAGCCAGCCGGTCACACACAAGTATATATGGGATTCTAACCACAGATCTTCCAATCTGGACAACAACGCTCTACCGCTTAGACCAACCCCCCATCCCCTCCTGTCCCTCTACCCTCCGCCCCTGTCATCAACTCTAACTTCCGTTTCCGGTGTCCCCCAGATGCATTGTGGACACGAGCTTCTTCTTGCTGCGGGACAACGCCCAGGCGGTGAGCGACACAAGGGCGGTAATGCGCTGCCCCTTGCGCCACTGTAAGGCCGTCATACCTTGCCTCCCTTTGATCAATGGCGATTTCCGATTCCAACGAATAAGACCAGATGATAAAGAGCAAGCATTGACCTCTACAAGTATGGAATGTCGACATAACAAAAAAAAACAACAAAAAACAACAACAAACAAACACACAAACAAAAACAAAACAACAACAACAACAACAACAAAACAAAAACAACAAACAACAACAACAACAACAACAACAACAAAACGCCAATGTATGCATGTATGTATGTATGTATGTATGTATGTATGTATGTATGTATGTATGTATGTATGTATGTATGTATGTATGTATGTATGTATG
>RQTK01000219.1:343554-354893 GCA_003991915.1 Elysia chlorotica | reverse complement strand
AATAATAATAATAATAATAATAATAATAATAATAATAATAATAATAATAATAATAATAAAGTTAAAATATATTTCTTGATCTAGTGTTGTTAGGTATCTGAGCATTGTTCAATAACTGCTAGAACTGTAGTAGGGTTAAAGTGTTTCAATTGAAGTACATGTACTAATGTATCTAAGTTGGTATAAGCTTAACAGTTCAAAGACTTGTTGGGTTGATAGACTAGAATTGGAACTGTGTACTAAATCTGTTTGATATGAGTTCTAAGAATTGATTTGCCTTGAAAGGTCTATTTATATTTTAATTGAGGTTTAAACGCTAAGTGCGAAGACTGTTGAAATTTCTATTGGATTTTGTTACTTTGATGGGTTAATAATTTGAGTGAATCCTTCTTGGTTTTCAATCACCCATTACTCTACTATTGCATTTTTGGTTTTAACTTCTTCTTAGATCAATAACAACTTTCTGTGTGGCCTAGATCCACTTGATCTAACTCAAACTTATATGTGTGCCTTACTTGTTTCCGGAGTATCGTAAATTAATGGTGTTTTTGTAAAAAGTAAGAAGCTCCTTGATTGGGGGGACTGCGCTCAGAGCACCGACGCCCGCTTTTAGTGCTACGGCAGCGCAGGGTGGTCAGTGTGAGAGCTCACTATCTCTGAATCAACTGGGGGGCTGATCAAGGACAGTTTAACAGTGTAAACAGTTAGCACTTTGACTTTTTCAATTGTTGGGATTTCGATGTATATGTGCCAATCTTTCTTATCTTTCATCACCGCGCCTAGAGTCTTTATTGGAACCTAGAAGGAGATCACCAGGACTAAAACTTTATTCTTGTTTAGCAGAGTCGCATGGGCTCGAACACAATACCATTGGTGAATACTTACTAAGCTCAGCCCAGATTGTACCAATACCTGCTAGAGAATAATCACAATTGTAGTTGTTGTTTGACAAGTACTACATTTTTAACATCGAAACTAAAACTGGCAGATCTACGATTGGATGACCAACCTTGATAATTTATTCAGAGTCAAAAGAAAAAGAAGCATTTTCATACAGTTAAGTAAATCACCGTAACAGAAAAGTAAAATTACACAACAATTTACGATTCAAGGGTTTCAGAAGTTTGGATTTAAATTATGATGATGTTAAACGTGAAATAATGATGGTGACGATGATAATGAGGATGAAGATGTCGATGGTGATATTGATGATGATGAAGATGATGATGATGATGATGATGATGATGATGATGATGATGATGATGATGATGATGATGATGATGATGATGATGATGATGATGATGATGATAATAATGGTGGTGGTGGTGGCGGTGATGATGATGGTGATGATGATATGACGAATAAAAAAGGAGAAGGAGTAGAAAGATGAGGAGTATGAGCATGAAGAAAAGGATGGTAGTGGTGGTCGTGGTATTTATAATAGTCTCGATGGCTACAATGATAATGATGAAGACAAACATGATCATACTTAAGGACTATACAAGAAACGACAGATAATTACGAAAAAAATTAATTTAGAATGAATGTAAACTAGTCGGTATAGTTTTCAACGCCAACCATAACTTGACGTTAAAAAATATTGACTTAACTTTACAATAAAGATGCTCTCTGTACAGAGTATTACATTTTGTCATTCACACAATATCAATTCATAATCTCAGATTGAAAGATTACAATATTATTACATTAAGTACCATTGACATAAATTTTGCAGTATGAGCAAAATAATTAATACTTTGCTTTGATTACAATAACATGTATTGTAGACATAATGTTCCACGCAATCACGTTTTTTTTTAATGGTATAGATGATCAATAGCGATATGGATAATTGTGTTCCTTTTGGAAGGGGAACAAATTGTAGTATTAACAAAGCTAACATTAAGCAGTGAAGTTTTTCATAAACAATCAATTAAGAAAAAATTAAAGATAATAAACAACCCACACCTCATACTCTCTCACACCCGCACGCGCGCTAAAGTGAAGGGTCTGACTTAAAACGTATAAAATTCTTCCAAAATGACCAGGTGAGATTTTGGATCAGTTTTTAGCCCAGCCCAGCCAGAGGATTCTGACGTCATCGGAGGGGCGTTAAGTGAAGCGAGCTGAGAGCACCTATCACTAGGATGAGTTTTGGTCCCGACTGTTTTGAAAAGAATCAGTGTTTTTACAGAGCTGCCAAACCTAGCGCGTAAAGAGGGAAGTTGTAGACCATTATTTTCTGGTCAGTGTTCGGACAACTGCAGAGTCTCTGTGTGGCAGCACAACAAATTTGCAAACGTTAGCCTTGGGGCCCGTTACAATGTAACATAATTATATATAGTGTTGACGTTGGACGTAAAGCAGCAATCTCTGTTCCTGTACGCGCTTTCTGAAAAAACTTTGAAATGTAGCCAGTTGGCTTGCTGGGAGTCTGTCTGGTTGGCTGGCTTGATGGGTGGGTGGATGGTTGGCTGGCTTGATGGGTGGGTGGCTGGGTGGTTGACTGACTTGGTGGCTGGGTGGCTGGGAGACTGGCTGGGTGGCTGGGTGAACAGCGCGGCGGTCAGTAGTGCAGGACGTGCGTGTTGAACTCCAGCCTGCCCGAGCATGCCAGACCACAGGTGTTGCACTGCCAGGGGTTGTTGACGTTGTGCAGGCCCATGTGCAGGTGGAAGAGCGTCACGTCCAGGAAGAGGATCTCGCAGTGCGGGCAGTAGCGGGCCTCGCCCACACGGGGCGGCGGCGCGGGGCACACAGAGTCCAGGGACCGCGCGCCCGTGCCGGGGGTGGGGGGACTCAAGTTTGTAGCCGCGGACTGGGGGAATCTCGGAGAGCCAGGTCTGTGATGGGTGTCCTCGGTGTTGGTAGTGTTGTTGGTGCTGTTAGAGTTATTGTTGGTGCTGTTGTTGTTGTTGTTGTTGTTGTTGTTGCTTGTGGTTCCTTCATAAGCGTTCCGGAACTTGCTGTAGAACTCTGGTGTTTTCCCGTTGGTCATGGCGAACGGACGCGCCCTGAGGTCGCCGCTCCACCTGTCCCGGACACCCGAACCTCCGTCACCGCCCACACCGCGCTGGGCCCCCAGGCTGAAATCTAACGCTGAGGGGGTTTCCCTGAGGTTCACGATAGAGCTATCACCGCCTTCACCACGGCTATACTGACCCACGGCTGTGCCATCTTCAATGTCTTTATCACTGTCCAGTCCTTCTACAGGAACAAGTTCAGCTTCGTGGGACATGATGGCGTCAAGGTACGGTATTCCTTTCACGCGACCGTAGAAATCTCCACTTTCGTCCGAGCCGTAGGATATTGGTTCATTATTTGGGATCCCTTCGTTATTGAACGTCGGACTTTTAGACGTTTCGTCGGAGTCTTGGGGTCCCGTCGCTGACGAGACGTGGTTGTCACACACCTTGAAGCTTCCGACCCGCTGCTGAGGCGGCGTGTTTTTACTGTAGCCCCACCGCATCAACTTGCGCGGGCTGAGCTGGTGCTTGAGGGGGCTCCTGGCCGAGCTGAGGCAGCTCTCCCTGTTGGAGCTGTGGCGCTTCCTGTACGGACGCGGGTCCGTGGGCCAGCTTCTGGTCGGGTTTGTCAGGTCGAAGCTGCCCCGGGCAGAGTTCCTCGCCAGTTGCCTCGCGTCGTCCGCCGACAGGGGGCGCGGCTGGGCTGTGGACGTGACGGTCGAGTCGTCAGTGGCGCTGCGTGGTCTCTGAGAGGGCAGGGTTCGAGACCTCCCCGCTGATGTAGAGCTCGGCGCCCTCAGAGAGGACTCGATGGCCATGCGCTTCAACTCCGCAACTCTCTCTGCAGTCAACTGGCGGTCGTCGCATTTCTTGCCGCCTCTGCTTGAGTGGTTGTTACTCGATGAATGGCTGGTTGCTTCTTGGCCTGATAGTGTTTTTGAAAGTTGTGTTGCAAAACTAGAGGACTCGAACATTGATGAGTTCCCACCCGAAGCAGACGAAGCGTTTAACATCCATGTATCCCTGAGGCGGATCTTGGCTCTGAGGTCCTCCGCCTCTCCCTCCTCGCGCGTGTGGAACATCATGTGCATCGCCAGCGCGTCTTTGTTGTTGAAGATCTCCCCGCACACGCTGCACGCCAGCTGCTCCATCATGGCCGCCAGCGCAGAGCCGTTAATCGCCGCGGCGGAGGAGGTAGCGTGCAGGCCGTACTCCGTGAGGAAGCGCCGGTACTGGGTCGGATCCATGTACAGACCGTAAGCATCCAGCGCCAGCAGACTGTTGAACCCGAGCGAGCGTTCGGCGAGAGCCGCGAAGCTGCTGGGGGCGGTACTGCCGCTCCTGCTGGGGATCCTGGCCGCCTCGTCCTTGACGGGCGTCGTGGCGGCGGCGGTGGACGCGGGCAGCACGGACTCTGGCAGCAGCGGTTTGGGCAGCAGCGCCGCGGCCGCTTTAGACATGGCCTCGGCCTGGCTCCTCAGCGCGCTGATCATCGCCTTCTGGCGCAGCTCGCGCTCAAACTTCTCGCGCGGCGTCGGGTTCTCGGGGTTGGCGGAGATGGCGGAGGTGGGCAGGGCGACGCACGACTCGTTCTTGGCCCGGAGCAGCATGTGCATGGCGTACGTGTCGCGGCTCGAGAAGACCACGTCGCAGCCCTCGCACCGGAACGAGTTCTTCTCGAGGTCGAAGCCGGCGTGGGCGCCGAACCTGCCGAGCTCCAGACTGTCCAGCCCAGGCACCGCGCCCGCCAGCTGTGCCAGACGCTGTGGGGACAGGTCGGACGCCCCGCTCGCGCTCTCAGACGCCCCGGAGCTGCACGAGGACGACGAGCTGCCGCCCGTGAGGGGCGCGGCGCTGAAGCGCACGTAGTGAGTGGGGGCCTTCATGGAGTACCCCCCGCCAGGCGGCCTCCCGCGCCGGCTCACGTAGCGTAGCGGGGCGGCGCTCACCGCGGGCGGGGTGGCGGGGGGATCCGCTACGCTCTCCGTGCCCGCCCCAGCCCGACCGTCGTCCTCGTCGTCACAGGGCGGCTCTGCCGGCTCCTTCTTGATGAAGATCTCCAGGGGGTTGGCGGACTCCATGGCTGCCTGCCTGCAGGGCTGTGCGTAACAAAGAACACAGTGCTTTAGTATGTATACAGCTGAGTGAGTCTCTAATACTCGTCTAATTCGCAAGACATCACTACTCTATCATATTTTAAGGCAGGAGATTTGAGATTTGGGCGTCAGGCAAGGGGCGATTATAAAATATTGCAATACACAGGCGATACCCCCCCCCAAACACACACACACACGTACACATACACACACACACATACAAGTACACACATAAAGGTGCGGATTGGAAAAAAATCAATGTGAGTCAGCGATAGAGAACAGTAGAAATTATCATTCAATAATATCCGATAGTCTTTTTAGTTATCTGAACTTTAGAGTTTTCAATTAGAAAGATTGAGTTCGGATGAAGCTTTTAAGTCAAATATTATAATACCAGCCCTGCTAGCGTTTTCTACATTAACATTCTATTAGAAGTGAAATTCTACGTAGCAAATTATAAAACTCTCGGCATTGTTCTTGTGCATAAATTTAACGGGATTAACAAACGTCTCTGTCCATTATAAAGTTTAACAATATTAAATTTCTATGAGTATGCAATTATGAAATTATCATTGTTTTGAATATTTTCTTTTCACACTGATATCCGAAATATTATTCTCCCGGGTAAAATCTGAAAAGACGCTCATAACTTATTGAACGCTGTCTTAAGATGATGGCGGGTTTTTTTTCGTGGCACAATCAACACTAATAATGGATTCTGTTTGATCTTAGATACAATTATATAATAAAACGTCTTCAGAATACAATTCTCTGTGGTCATTATTAATTTATTCTTTCACCCGCCCGGAATCGGAAAATAGCAAAAACCAACTCTGCGTTAGGTTGATTGTCTTTTTCTTTATTACAATGCGAGGTAAGGTGCAAGTCTTTGACTTAAAAATAAAAAGAACTACGGACTTGTCCGAAATGGCAATTTTTCTCGTGTGTGGAGAATAAAGCCCAAGATTTTTCAAGCCATGAAATAATCATGGGTGTTAACAGCTCAAGTCAGACAACACAAAAGATGTGATGGAGATCTGAGACAGCACTGATTGCACGCGATTCAAACTTGCTATCCATAATGCAACGAAACCAATGAAAGCTTTAGTCGCGGAAATAAGGATAAATGGAGTTGACCTCGTAGTTCAGAAACATCAGTTTGACTTTTCTTCTATTTCGGAAAATGTTTTCCGCACTTTACTCCGTTTTGTTCCAACTCTCTATTCAAATATTTTGAGGACAAAAATACCATTGATGTCTGTTTCAGGTAAAATTCCAGCCGCAGATTTATACACAAATAGGTTGTCATTTTGAGATAAAATTTTGATTCTTCTTTCACTGAGGGAGAGAATGAGAGAGAGAGAGAGAGAGAGAGAGAGAGAGAGAGAGAGAGAGAGAGAAAGAAGGACAGAGGGGAGGGAGAGAGACACAGAGACAGATACAGAGACAGAGAGAGAGAGAGACAGAGAGATAGAGAAGGCGAGCGAGATACTGAGTCAGAGGGAAAGAGAGAGTGAGAGAGAGAGAAAGAGAACGAGAGAAAAAGAGAGATACAGACAGACAGATAGAGACAAAGACGTATAAAGTGAAAGAGAGAGAGAGAGAGAGAGAGAGAGAGAGAGAGAGAGAGAGAGAGAGAGAGAGAGAGAGAGAGAGAGAGAGAGAGAGAGAGAGAGAGAGAGAGAGAGAGAGAGAGAGAGAGAGAGAGAGACAGACAGAAAACGGAGAAATAGAGTACCCGGTAAACGAGGATACCAGATAGTCCCACCCGTAAACAATGGCACAATAGCGGTATAAAACTCTAGCACACTGAGGTAGGGGCGTCATAAGACAATATTGGAACTACACAAGAAAGAAAACGGTGAAGTTTGGCCGGCTGGGACAGCCTATCAATAATGAAGCAAGTCTCCGTAGATGTATAGTGGCAGCGGAGGGTTAGAACCAAGAATTGTCAACAGACTCCACAACAAAGGCCTATCGCAGGATATACAAAATGCCCACACAACGCTAAGAAATCACTCCAATGCACTCCTCTATTTGCAAACAAGTCCACTTAGTGCCTGGCAACGAAGACGCGTGTTTCAACAAACTTGGGAACACCAAAACATGTTATAATATCGCACACAAGCTCAAACAAGAGCTATATGCCACGACTAGAATCTGCCAGATCTAACGCTCTCAATCTGGCGCACTCTTCAACTTGGATGTCCAATTGATGACGTTGAGGAACCCTGAAAGCAGGTAGCCAGATCTAGACTCCAGATTCGATCTACTTGTTCCAAACGTTCGCTAAAACGCCACTAACCGCCCAACGGAGCGATGTGTACGTTAGAGCAAGTCAAAGCTCAGCCTAACAAGACAGCAGGCAGGAGCTGCTCACGCGAGCGGTTCGCGCTGCCTGGACTGGGTGAGGTACGGGCTCTAGCGGGACAGGGCTGGGGGCTGGCACCGCTCACACTGTGAGGGGGATGCTGAGTCTCGTACTGCCAACTCCCTAGAAATTTGAGTTTCTAGAAGTAAGCCCTAATAATGTAGTGAGGACTGGCACCTCCTGTGTTGATGTAATTATTTTAGAACTGATTTGTTCCTGATTTTGTCATACAAGTACTATCTTATTTGTTTTATTACATTAAACAATCACCAACTTCAACTGTGTTACGTAGTCCTAGTATATAACACATCAAAGGCATTTCTACTGTATTACATGGTTTCACAATCCGTTTATAATGTTTCAAGAGTTGTGATATAGCTTTTTAGTCGATATTCTTAATCTCACAAACCCCTGGTTTCCGAAATACCCTATACGGAGATATCAGGGCAAAAGTCCAGATATAAACCTCGGACCTCCTGCTTGCCAGTTCAGAGCAACAACCGACTGAACCAACCACACTAACGCCGAGCTAAGGTCTTGGAGTGGACCACTTCTGTTATAGCAAACCTGTACAGTTGGCAGTCGAATTTCTGGAGAAACGTGTAACAGAAGACTGTCGGTAAGAGCTGACCATTCGCTCTATCTGCGGTGTTTACCTGGGCTAATGAACACAAATACCACTTGGGCAGACACAATACACTATAAACATAAGAGGCCCAGGCAAAGAGCCCCCTTAATTAAGGTATAGGTTCAGTGTGATCTGTCTAAAGGAGCTGAAAGAATGCCCAGTGAAGTTCCCTGCCCGAAGCGCGAGTGGAGAGAGATTTGTTCTTATTAGCATACCAATTTCTGAGAATACTTTTTAATCTCTTTAACTAGCTGGTTCTTAACGCCCATTCCCAGCAATGTGTCTGTCTCGTGGACGGATACCAGAACAGTTCTCTGCTACCACACAGAGATGGGGCGAATACCCCATAGTTTCTGTCTCGCAGGTGAACGAGGCGACGTGATCAGGGTTCGAACCAAAGGAGCGAGTGGGGATAGAGATACGGGGAGAGGCAAAGAGGAATAGCAGAGAAACAGAGAGATTTAGGGATAGACAAAGGGATTGGTGGTGGATACACAGATACGGGCAGTGAGACAATGGCGTGTCACGGATAACAGCAAACCAAAGCACTAACAACACGACACGGGACAAAACATCCAGGCCAAGTGACAAGGGCATTTAAAGAATGCCAACAGAAAATTTTGCTGAACATTATATTGAGGACGCATGGCTGTTTTTAAACCATCAGCTTCGTCGATTCCGACAAGGAGGTCCGAGGTTTAGGTATCTTCTAATCACAAGAGCTCTATGTGCCCATAAAGGAACCTTCGCAAAAGCCAGAGGACCTGAACACTCATCAAATACTCTAGCCCTCTTATACACAAACACAATGCACTTCGTTTTATTAAATGATATACTTTTAAAGTCTTTTTTTTTTACATTGAAGAAAAAAAAAACTACAAGAGCGCATTTAACAATAAAAAATGATAACGATTCAAAAAACAAACAAACAAAAAACAGAGGAGCCTTGAAACTTCTATTAAACAACAAAGCGCGCTTCTTAAGAGAGGCAAGGTACTATAATGGCACACAGGTGGAATGGGTGAATAAAAAGAAGAAGTAAACCAATTATTATAGTTGGCACAGGGCAGCCAGGTAATAAAGAAACAAAGATCTCTCTCTCTCTCTCTCTCTCTCTCTCTCTCTCTCTCTCTCTCTCTCTCTCTCGTAGGTAGATTTTCTTATATGATGTTTGAATTTGATATTAAAAAACAAAAGTTTGTATATACATATCTACGGGCATGGATTACATTCTACCTGATTGATTAATTCATAAAGTGTTTTTTTTTTATCACGTTATAAGGGCCCCCATAGAGTAATATTATAGTGATTTTAACCTGTTGCTGGTCGTCACGTCAGATGACTGTCGACTCAGATGTGTGATACTTTCCATGGTCGGTACCACCACGGCCAAAAACAGAAAGATTATGACGTTTTCTGGGTCTAATTAAAAAAACAAAACAAAAAAAAACAAAAAAACCCAACAACAACAAAAAAAACAACAACAACAACAAAACACTAGAAGGTGGCGGTACCCCTTGAGACATGGCATATCAAAGTTTACTGACATCGACCCTGTACCCAACATGGTGGTATGAACAGGGACGGAATCCAGAAAGCAACAACAACAACAACCCATCAATTTCCCATTCGACGGCGCGCTGTAGGCCTGGGCCACTACGAGCATCTAATGAATAAAGACGATGATAGCAGTGAGCTGGACACTCGGACACGGGATGACCAGGGGATGTGGTTGGGATGAGGTAGATCCACACTCCTCTAAAACGACTATTATTGAGCGTCTTTCTCTACAGAGAGAGAGATAGAGATAGATAGATAGATAGATAGACAGAGAGAGAGAGAGAGAGAGAGAGAGAGAGAGAGAGAGAGAGCCCAGCTCTTGGCTTAATGTCTCCTAGGTTTCCCCCGAGGGATCCAACACGGCGAAATATCGGGCGCTTATCATATGATAAACAGAGCTGTTGTGAGGACGATGATATCACATTGTCAGATATGAACAACATGTATCATATGTCGTGCTGCAAAAACAAATCATGATGGATGGAAAGATACAGGCACAGACAGTCAGGGCTGAGAAACAATCTGGCGGCTTTCTGGACAGCGCTTTTTGAGTAAATAAACATAATGGATCGGTGGGGGGCAAGATACAAAGAATAACTAACGAGACAGCGAGAGAGAGACAAAGAGAGAGACAGAGAGAGAGAGACAGAGAGAGATAGAGAGAGAGAAACACACACACACACAGACAGAGAGAGGGGGTATTAAAATATAAAGGCAACTTCTGTTATTGGCTATGATCCAAGCCACTGCTACTGCCACAGAGGGAGAGAAAACAAGTTCGTGAGAAAATAAATTACAAACGGCAAATGGAAAACAGGTGCGTTCCCCAGTACAATGTGATGGTGATCTCAGATCTGGTGAGTTTCGAACAAGAGCTGAGTCGATCGCTGAGTGACTTCCACAAACCCATGGCTCGGGGCATCGGTAAATTTCATCATGGTTTGAGAATAACGGCGGTTTGGTGAGCACAAACAGGAGTCATTGGTTGATAAACTTGTTCGGTATCCTCTCTCTGCGTGTAGAGATCTACCATATAATGCCGTGATGGGAAACAGTGTTGTACATCTCTTACTCTCTCTCTCTCTCTCTCTCTCTCTCTCTCTCTCCCAGCCCCCTTCCCCAATTTCATATCTCCTTTGTCATGGAGACATCTCTTTTTGTCATGATAATTTTCATCTCTCTTTTGCCTCTCCTAAATCCTCAGTCCCCACACACCTGATCTGTTTTACGGCACGTGAGCACAGTAACGGCTATATTGCCCCACACACCTGAACATCACGCTCTCCGAAATATGACGGGTTCCCTATGAGATCACCCTAATTCTATGGTACACATAGACATATTTTTTATGAGTATCCACCAAGGTTACCGTTAGTCAAGCGTAGAATTTGGCACCAACTCGGGATTCTTGTTTTTATCCGAAATGTTACACCGCATCACCTCGAATCCTCGCCAAAACCCAGTACTAACAGGTGCGGAATCAGTTGGTATAACCGATTGCACAGCCTTTAATTACTTCTACCTCTCTGTCTGTTTTTTTGTTTCTAGTTAAGAACCTAAGGCATTAATATTAACAAGCCAACCAAAATAGAAGAAAAAAAACTATGGGAAAACACAATAACAGTGAAAATAAATCCAGCATTAAATAGGGTATATTGCGGACGGATCCCAAAAAGTCGATATGTTTACAGAATGCAATAGACTACAAAGAGAGAGAG
>RQTK01000219.1:302747-343284 GCA_003991915.1 Elysia chlorotica | reverse complement strand
AGAGAGAGAGAGAGAGAGAGAGAGAGAGAAGAGAGAGAGAGAGAGAGAGAGAGAGAGAGAGAGAGAGAGAGAGAGAGAGAGAGACGCTAACAAGCACCAGGTAAAAAAAAAACACAGCAAGATCAAGGTGAGCCACGCCATACGGTACATACAACACCGAAGGATGCGGTTTATCCATGCTTGTAACTCACCCATAAAATTAGTTTACCTGTATAGCCCTTTCATCTCTCCGCCTCTGTGCTCCCTCAATATACCTATTTCTCTACTTTCATTTTCCATATCTTTCTTTCCCTCCCCCTCCATCTCTCTCTCACTCAAATATCCAATAAAATTATTTAAATTTCAATTTTCTCTCTCTCTCTCTCTCTAGATTGGCCTCAAATATCCAATAAAATTATTTCAATGTCTTTCTTTTTCTCTCTCTCTCTCTCCCTCTCTCTCTCTCTCTCTCTCTCTCTCTCTGTCCGTTTAAACGTTGTTCTATTAAGCTGACTATCTAAACAACACACGATACATTTATCCAAAAATTTGGAGAAAATGGAGATGGAGAGATGAAATAGGTGACGGGCTGGATGTATGTGTATGTATGTGCGTGCGTGAGAATATGAGGTGTGTCATAACAGAAACCAGAACCACCCCCGGCCCCTTCCCGACAACCTTTGGATGTTGGCCAAACTCACGGCGTATTGAATACATGTACCCATAAACCAGCGTTCTTCGCATACACGATTTAATTCAAGGATGAATAAATAAAACCACAACTCTACAACTTATGAGCTTTTTTATGAACATCTTCCAAGGTCTACAGCTTTGATCCAATTACCAACTGCTAAAAGCTGTTTAAATCCTTTGAACTAATCATTTCCGACAAAGCAGCCTTATTGTGTTTTGTTTGATTTTCTTAGCGTATAAGGTGATAATAATCCGACGTAATGGTATTTGAAGTTAAAAATAATAGTGAGGTGAAGGAGAGGGAGAGAGAGAGAGAGAGAGAGAAGGAAGAGAGAGAGAAAGAGAGAGAGAGAGAGAGAGAAGAGAGAGAGAGGGGGGGAGAGAGAGAGAGAGAGAGGGAGAGAGAAAGAGAGAGAAGGCAACAACAAAGGGGGGGGGGGGGGACGGGGCAAAGAGAGATATGAAGATAGAAAAAGGCAAACAGAGACAATCATAAAGGAACAATAGAAAGAAAGAGATAACGCGAGAGATAGAGAGCCGCTTCATTAAAAAATACATTCTGATAGAGAAACGCCAACCATTATATTTAGCTAAGAAGTAAAACAAATGCTGTTCTTGGTAAACACTGGCATCCGGTCAGCCTCATTACTCAAACCTATGGCATCGTGACACCTTTTGTCAGGCTGTAGAGCCCGGTTACACACAAATAAAAGAGACAGATAGAGGGAAGATTTTCGGATTATACAGACTAAGACAGGGTCGCCGACCATTTAGCTAAACTATTCAAGACATGCGACTATCCCTTCTTTCATCGCCTCCATCCGGTCAGCAGACAGCCTCATTACACACAGTGCCCGTCCTGACACCTTTTGTCAGTCCATAATCTCTGCCTCGCAGCACAACAGCATATCCGAGAGATAGAGAGAGAACAACAATAATAATAATAACAACAACAACGACAACAACGATGTATAATTATAACCACTACTGTAAGGTTGTTCTCCATGCGCTTTACATTGCTCAAAAATGAATATAATATCAGAGCTTAGATAAACATTACAGGTTTATTTATATACGAAGTTAAAGATCGTCTCTGCTCTTTTCTATTTCAGGAAAAATGTTCTTGTTGAAGCTTCACCTTAATCAGACAGGATACAGAAAGGGTAAAGCAAAAACGTGAAGATGTATATGTCTAAAACCTTAACATGTGGGGAGGGGTTGTGGGCGGGCGGGAAAGAGAGAGAGAGAGAGAGAGAGAGAGAGAGAGAGGGGTTATAGACAGGTAGACAGACAGGAGAGAACCGAGACGTGAAAGGTAGAGAAAAAATACATTCTACTTCTAGAGGATCCTAGTTTCAGCATGAAAAAAGTGTTGCGTGGGTAACAATACATGTATTTCAAATCCAAAATCAGGGTACATAACCCAGTTATTTATTTGGTACCCTGAATCAATCAAGATAACCTCCCGTTGAAGATATATTTTAATGTCTAGAATCTTCGGAACTAACAAAACTGATACCCAAAAAAGCTGGTTTGTTTGTTCTATTTTGACCAATTTTAAAAAGCCGATACTAAAGAAAAATCTGGCATTATAATTGTAACAATTTAAACTGAGTTAAGATCACAATAGACAACGCCTCGGAACCCGTTGTTTTTTTCTACAGACCATTAACCATGTATTTATAGGAATATTGACTCAGGCGGGAACCACATGAAATAAAGGGCAGCTAAGCAGAAGAAGAGATCTTATGTGTTAAGTCAATATGATTACAACATAGAGTAGCTAACTGCACGGGCCACAAGTTTGGCCGTCTATATCTATTGGGCCATGAACAAGTCTGGGAAATATTTACTCGCTCAGTGATTGGCCACTTGATTTGACATAACAGAGAAGTGGTCCAGTCTGCGCTGTCAGAAAAGCCCACGTATATCAGGGAATCCGGTTGTAATAACTATGTGTATCCAAATAATATACGACGAGTTGTGTCGCGCAGAGATTCGTCGTTATGAGTTATCCCTATGTTCCCTGTGCGATACATGGATGGGTACGAGAAATAACTATACGGAAACAGACACAAGCTACCCAGATTCGAACATCAGATGTTTTGATCACCTTTCCTGGGAATGCACGACTGAGCTAACCAGCGACCCAGTCGATGATCGAGGGTATAACAGTCTACGGTTATTTGAGATTCGTTTTAAGTCACCTTGGTTGTCCGAAGAATATAAGGCGAGGCATGAAACAGCTGGAATTCGAACGCCAGATCTTCTGCTCTTCGGTCCAGTGCAATGCCGACCGAGTTAAATTAATGTGAAATTGGGGAGGGGGTATATCTGGGTCTTGTTGGGTATATCTATCTAACTAAAGAGTGCCTGATTTATGTTAGTGTTTTTTTTTTTCTATATGCGCGCAATGAGCCGTGGCCAGTACATGTACCTCCTAACCATATCTGCCTGAGAAAAAAAGAAGGGCGCTCGCTCTATCGACATGCCACCAGCACCCACAGAGACTAGAGAGGTGTCGCAGTGGACGGCAGAGTTTAATGACCCATGGTCAACTCTGGTGACCACTCGAGCGCGGGGCCAGGGCCAGTGTCCAGCAAGGCTAGTCCAGGCCGGCACAGGACACTCAGACAGTCCCTGGGGTCAAACCGCAAGGGTCCAGTATTGGACTGGGCTTGAATCTCCCTGGTCAGCAGATCTCTCTACTCAAGTGGACACTCCAACACGGTTCGTGTAGAACACGCGCCAGGCTCTAGTGCTACTTAAGGGGGAAGAGGAGAGAAAGAAAAGAAAGAAAAGGAGAGGCGACAACGAGAAAGGAGAAGGAGAGAGCGTAACAAATAGGGGAATCGAGAGCGGAAGGAGGAGGAGGAGAGAGGAATGAAAAGAAAAATTATAAAGAACAAGAACAAGAAGATCAAGAACGAGAAAAAATAAAACACCATCGAGGAGGGAGACCAGATGGTATCAGAAGTATCAAGTATCATTTCTTCTTCTCTCCGAAAACACAGCACATAAAATAAACATGAATAGATAAATCAGTACCTGTACATAGAGCGGCATGCCAAATCAGCATCAACTGTCAATCGCAGTGCCAATGGAATTAAGAGACACAATCAAAACACAGGCATGTCTAGCATGGGCCAAACATCAAACAAACATAAAAATGTCTACGGGAGACGATAAAAAGTGACACCTGTCGCCATATAGAACCCCGTAGTCTAAGTGACTGGGAGACGTCAGGGGTGACATCAGGTGGCTCCCTGCTTAAAGAAACTATTTTGTGGGGCGGAAGGGAGGGAGGAGGGAAGGAAGGAGAGAGAGATGTATGGAAACATCTTCCCTGGAAACATTCATCATGATTTACGTGAGGCGCCGTAATAACTACGCACATAATGACAGCTATCATGGGCTGAGGTCTGTCTGAAATGTTTATATTCATAATGTAATGTACTGGGTGCTATGCTCCTAGTGGCGGGGGAGGGAGGGAGAGAGAGAGAGAGAGAGAGAGAGAGAGAGAGAGAGAGAGACAGACAGACAGACAGACAGACAGACAGTCTCTCTCTCTCTCTCTCTCTCTCTCTCTCTCTCTCTCTGTACAAGTAAATCGGTGCCTTTTTCTTTCGGGGTTTCCTCTTTTCTTGTTATTGTGTTTACCTCTTGTTTTATTTATATTTTTACACCTCTTTCATGCCCTCGGCCTTTTCTCTCCCCCCTCTATTGACCTTCCGTATCACATGATCGTACAGACTACACAGGGAGCATTTAGCTATCTTTACCTGAATTGTGCACAAAGAACATCTCCATGACTGTGATGTAACCGTGAGTGTTGTCTACCCAGGCCTTGCCTTGTCCCAATACTAACGGTAAAATGTGACCGGCTGAGACCGGTCTATAGCTCCCCGCATTGTAAAATTGTCAGACGCTAGTTTTGGGGCGCGTCCATAATGTGGCCTATATAGTTTTGGTTTTGGACGCCTAGCAACAAAGAAAAGAAACAACTCCAGTGCAATACACACTGAGACAACCTGTGATGGTTTGCCCTGACTCACCCCTAGCCCTAGACCTGCCCAGCGCGAACACACGGCCGACCAGGCGAAGGTCACCCAGTGGTTCTGTCCCAGGTGACACCAGAACACCAGATGGTCCAGCCAGCCGGCCGGTGAGAGCAGTAGACCAGGAGACCAGGAGACGGCAAGCAGGTTGGAAGACAGGTAGAGACCACGACATGCTCGTATAGCCGGTACGGCGCCGGCGCGTCTTTGTTCTGTCACTGCTGGTCGATCAGCTATCTCTCTCTCTCTCTCTCTCTCTCTCTCTCTCTCTCTCTCTCTCTCTCTCTACACACACACACACACGCACGCACGCACACTAGATGTTCAGTGCGTTGATTTATGTGGACAATGAACTGCCGAGGTTGCAGTTTCTGACACCATCTCACCAGCTCCCCTCAACTGTACAAGTTTTTGGATACGCTTTGCGTTGTACACTTGTTATCCATTATGTGTCACCTGGGACAGAACCACTGGTGACCTTCGCCTGGCCGGCCGTGTGTTCACTGAGCAGGTCTAGGCCTAGGGGTGAGTCAGGGCAAACCATCGCAGGTTGTGTCAGTGCGTACTGCACTGGAGTTGTTTCTTTTGTTTGTTGCTAGGCGTCCAAAACCAAAACTATATAGGCCACATTATGGACGCGCCCCAAAACTAGCGTCTGACAATTTTACAATGCGGGGAGCTATAGACCGGTCTCAGCCGGTCACATTTTACCGTTAGTATTGGGACAAGGCAAGGCCTGGGTAGACAACACTCACGGTTACATCACAGTCATGGAGATGTTCTTTGTGCACAATTCAGGTAAAGATAGCTAAATGCTCCCTGTGTAGTCTGTACGATCATGTGATACGGAAGGTCAATAGAGGGGGGAGAGAGAAGGCCGAGGGCATGAAAGAGGTGTAAAAATATAAATAAAACAAGAGGTAAACACAATAACAAGAAAAGAGGAAACCCCGAAAGAAAAAGGCACCGATTTACTTGTACAGAGAGAGAGAGAGAGAGAGAGAGAGAGAGAGAGAGAGAGACCATGACAAAGACATAAGAACTGAGACAGAAATAGAAAACAGAAAACTTACTATCAGAGCTGAATAATAAACCACTTAGGCACATTATAAGATCAAAAGCAGGCATAAACCTGGACCGGCGTGTAACCGGAGAGACTAGATTGCAATCTAAGAGTCTATAGTGTCTCTCATGTTACCGATATGCTCAACAGGGGCACAAACTACAATGTATAATATCCCAGGATGGAATCTCAATTACACTTGCCTCCCCTAGATCTTAAAATGAACCATACACATATAGACAGGGGCAAAGAATAATTCGAACCTCGAACGTCCACGTTGTTTAACAAAAGCACTACTTACTGATCTCATTTGGGATGATTTGCGCCCCTACCCACAAAGCTTTGTGTACACCATGCATCGCTTTATCCGGCCGGGTGATTCAGAGAAAACAACAACCCACTCACGGATGTGTTTAATAAACCAGGCACGCACTGGTCTCTGCCTTGAATTGCGCGGATAATTAATCTCCGCAGTGATTAAACCTCACCAAATATCAAAGGGCGGTGTGCGGCTCGGGAAGTTGGAGGACACACTTAGTAGAGCCAAAAGCGGGACGGGAACGTGTGTGGAGAGATATGGGGGTAAAGGAAGAGTAAGAGGGAAGGGAGAGAGAGAGAGAGAGAGAGAGAGAGAGAAGGGTAAGAGTGAATAGAGAAATAAAGAAAGCGAGGGAGAGAGAGAGAGAGAGAGAGAGAGAGAGAGAGAGAGAGAGAGACGAACTTTGATTCGCAATCAAACTCCCAACCCCGGCCTTAACGACCGAGTTGACCTCGGGGTTTGTACTGTGCAGTGCACACCATTATGGAAGTCAGTGGTCAGTTGTCACAGTCACATGGCTATAAATGTGTTTGCTGCTCAAAGTCTTGTAACCAAAAACTCACCGCAAAAAACTTGCTGGCCCTCCGCTTCAGCCTGAGCGTCATGTTGCTGGGTCACAGTACTGACCCCCGTCAGGCGGACAGAAATAAGTTTACTCCAGTGGACAGCGGTCAAGCCTTTAAGTTACACTAGCCACACGGCAACCACAGGCCGGCGTTATGTCGAGTTATATCCACCACAGTAATGAATCACAGCGTGAAGAAAGCACCTTAGCATTTTTATATAATTGATTAATTCACTGAAGTAACAAGAGTTAGGAGTTGGTATGTGGCTTCATACCGAAAGTACAGTCGGATTTAAAAATCTCACAAATTGGGCGCGGTCTCCAATATATTAATTAGAAATATTTACGACAACGATCTACAATGATGACCATGATGATAAAGACAATAATAGAGAATTCAATAATAATAATAACATCAGACATAAACTAGCCTCTTCACATCAGACATAAACTACCCTCTTCATAGTAAATTAATATGAAACTCCACAAAGAAGTAACAGATTAATATTTTTAAAAAAAAGACCAAGAGAAATGTCCCTATTGGATAATAAAGACCTATGTTGTATCTTAATGAACTCCCTAAACACAATCGTCTCATAGTACGAACGGATATAATTATAAGTACTGAACATGTAATTCCTTTGCACAGCCTACACACTTGTAATACTGTGTACATGACTTGTAATCCACTGAAAGCTCACCTCCAAGTATGAATGAATCGCATACACCTAGCCTGCAGATCGAAATACATTAGGTACTCCCGATAAACTCCACAAGCCACGGGCCTAAATCCGTGTAGTAATCCGAGTGAAGTGTGAACTGACACTGACTGTGCGAGTCGTGGTCCACTGCATACATGACTGTATCACTGGTAGGCAAAGTGAATGGAAATGCCCACACGATACTATAAATACATTGTAGGCCCTACCGTAAGTGCGCGCGGTGTTGCAAGAAATGAATAATCCACAGGGCTTGACAACAAAGAAACAACGCATTCTGCGTTGTATAGTGTGTGTAGATATAGAGGAAAGAGGGAATTGGTTGAGAACAATAATTATAATTATGCAAAAACTATGCATACACTTACAATCCACACCATTGACTAGCATAATTTACGCCATTTTTCTACATTGAATTATCGAGAGAAACACAGGGCAGTGGATCATGAGCGCCTTGTATTGGTTGAGGACTATTTACACAATCCACACCATCGGATAATTATAATTATTTTATCATATTTACGGTATTGAATAGCATTATTGAGACAAACAGCAGGCAGTGATTTATAGGCACTAGACAATCCTCTAGTAGATAGACGGCATTTTTTGAAAACAGTGTACACAGGCCATAGGGTAGATCTGTATTAATGTTCCGAGTTCACTCAATTGGGTATTAACCAGAATTATTGAAACACACACTTGATAGTTAATTATTGGTTGTTATTTAGCACACTGGTTTTTAAACATATTGATTGAGAATAATTTCCACTGTCCGCCCCCACAGAAAATTAAAAAGCAGCACACAAGGCAGTACATTATTGATACATTGTATTGCCTTAATCACAGGGCTGGCCATGCGTGGTTTAGGCTTAGTTAATGAAGACCTCCAGTCAGTGTTTACTGTTAACTCCAGGCCGAAAATATGCTAATCTACATACTCCAACTCCAGATGTAGATCGGGACTGAGAGAGAGAGCTAGGGGAGTGGGTCGGGCCGAGATGTAGATCTAGCGCCGAGGGCTAGCGGCGTCGCGTGCTGGCTGGCTGAACCAATGAAGCACGCACGCTCTCAGTCGCTCTGTCGCTCTGTCACATAGGTGACATAGGTGGTGGCGGCCCGGCTGTCGCCTAAACATTATACGGTTTGTAGATAGTGCTTAAACTGTCTCACGTTTTAGGGGTGCGCCGTCGTGCCTTGCGGAGCCCTAGCCCCACTCACCGTGTCATTGATGTTTAAAGATTATATATGCCTACTTAGTAGATCAAAGCGTCAGATCTAGGACTTGAAAGATCTGTGTGTTCTGTAGTAGATGCCGATGGTATGAAAATATGGGGGAGAGGAGGAGCAGAAACTCTGAATTGAACCTCAGTTGTCATACTCCGTAGTCAATAGTAATTAAGTTTGAGCTTTCCAGCCAAACTTCCTAACATAAATCTATAAGGATAAGTGTGCACCGCCTGCGATTCGAACTTTGGGCCTCCTCTGTAGCCCAGAGCACTACCAACTGAGTCAGAGGCGATCATTCTCTCATGAAGGTGTTGCTCCGCGCCTGTGACCTGCACTCTGGTAATCTCAGATTATGACTAGCCAGGTCATACTGATTACATTCCAATGCACATTTAATGCTCTAGTAAGGAGTACATGTATACACTTTCTCTCCTTACTACCCCTTTCTTTTTTTTCTCTCCCTATGGAACCAAGTACATGTATTATGTCTTTGCTCTTACTCCCTAGTCTGAATGTTTTAATGTCATAATACTTATTATTAATAGCAAGGAATACTTCATAAAATTCGTTGACTCGCGACAGAGCGTAAAAACAACAATTTCGCCATATGACAAAATGTAAAACGTTATTATTTATGTCAGGGGAGGGGCGAACCTAACAATGCTTGCAATCAAGTCGTTATGATGTGTGCACCCCAAGCTTGGCTAGTTTGGCGTCAGAACTCATTTCTCATGGAACATGCCAATCACATAAGGGCGACAACAACAGCAGCAGTGACACAACAGCCGACGCTGCTGCCGACAGGGCCGGTAATTGCTGTCCAGAACAGCAGTGTGTATCTGAGCACGGGCCGCCACTCCTGTTTTCTGAGCTAGTCGGGCAGGATTACTCAATTCTAACAAGGACCAATGGTATAGACTTAATATGCTGTCTAGACACAGAATCCAATAGACAAGTGAATATCGAACCTCCCTCCGGGTCCAAAATTCCAATGACAGTCTATGAGATGGCGGCCGAAGTGCAAAAGTTGCGCTAACAAAAGAATCACTTCTCGTGAAGGCACTGTATCGATAATAAGCCAATCTAACATCAATATCGCATACTTTTTTTTACAAAAAAATCTGATCAACAGTCAACACGCATCCCACGTCTTCCGAGTCCATTATGATGCGTTAAGATCAACCCATACACAGGGCATCCTATTTTTCCTGGATTGACAGATCCTCCTTCATTCTCCGCATTGACAAAATTTTAAACAACACCGCTAATCACTCGTTTCGTGTCCAGTTATCGGATTAAATACACAGTGTAACTAAATCTACTCATAGCCACCACACTCACTATGTTCAGTTTTCATACTCTAGTACAGTTCCGATCCCAAACATAGTCTTATAACGTGCATTGCAATGAATTATACTCGTTTCACCACTCCACATTGCGGGCTTAAGAATACATATGCCCACTGTCGCGGTGTCCCCTTTCCACCCCATGATCTTATCTCTGGTGTATACCAAGCCTTTCTTTGTAACTTCCACTGGTCTAGTTCAACATGGTTTGCTGGATGTACTGGTCAATGGTCATGTGATCCATGGGATGGTCAAGGGGGTAGAATTACACGCCAGCTTGTGGGGGGACAAAAGGGTCGAAACGCCGACAGCTTAGCGGCATAGGTAGATATCTGACGACCATTAATGTGGCAAGGATAGTCTGACGACCATTAATGTGGCAAGGATAGTCTTAATTTGATTGCCTGGATCAAAGAGTCGGCGTGCCATCCGTTTATATGGACAGTGTGTGTGTGGAGGGGGGGGGGGTGCTATTGATTATAATTTTTTTAACCTGGAAATACGACGAGTGTCATCATGAGGCTTCAGATTTGTCTTCGGGTTAGATATCAGGACAACAAGGATGTGAGAGGGACCACACTGCCTAGGGACATAGATGCAGGTTCGGTTTTGATGATCATAAGGGTTACAGAGGTAGTCGGAGCTCTGCCGAGATCAAAGAGGTTTGCCTTCAGTTAATATGGGCGCGGGCGTTTGAAGGGAGGTGGTTAGAGATAAGGGGCGATTAGATACTATACAATATTGAAATGCAGTGTGTCACTGTTTACTAAATAACCATATGATGACATTAATAATTCGCAATTCATCTGCATGTTGTCTCTCTCTCTCTCTCTCTCTCTCTCTCTCTCTCTCTCTCTCTCTCTCTCTCTCTCAAACAGCACAGGTTTTCTTCGGATTTACGGTCTTTGAACCGCGATACAGTTTGCTCAAGACCGTAAGCAAGGTATTTACGGGGTAAGAAAGCATACAAAGTATCAAAACAAGTAAAACAAACAAAGATGTCTTGACCGCAAACTTTGTAATCAAACTGAGAATCACGGTGAATGTTGCTCGACTTGTCTTTTTTATGATTCAGGTCAATAAAGCTTGCATAAAAACGTCCCAAATTGCCTGGGTACCAACCCCTGATAGCAGCGACGGTGGTAAAGTACCGATACATGTACCATAAACCATGTTAAGTACATGTCGCACTGCAGGTCAGTACATTTATCATGATCTATCAATAACGTGTAATCTGCATATAGTCAAGATCACACCATGAGCTGGATAACGAGAAGTCTTGCTTGAAGTCTATACTTGTTTCCAGTCCCAACAGGTTGAATTCTTCAGCGTTCCAACTGGTAGAGGAACCAGACATGGAAGAACAAAATCTAATATGCATAAATGGCAGCTCAGGGGAATCACCCACGTGTTCTCGATGTAATGGAAGTCCTGAGACAACTGGCCATAAAATCCTTCACTGCCCATTTACAAAACTCGATGGAGGACATGACACACTTCAGGCTGCCGACCACAGACCAATATCTGGGATTGACAGGCTAAAAAGCAATGAGTTCCCCCTCCCCCTCCTCCTCCTACTACTAGTACTACTAGTACTACTACTACTACCACTACTACTACTACTACTACTACTACTACTACTACTACTACTACTACTACTACTACTACTACTACTACTACTTCAACAACTACCCTATGTTTCATATTGCATCTATATTAAGAGTCATAATTTACCTTAGAATACAAAGGTACTATCGCAGTCTCTGAAACTTAGATACCAATGCACTGCCCTTGAACTTTTTATTAACTTTGTCAAGCAGAGTTATAACGATTGACGACACCAACTTTACCTAGCGCAATATTTATATACATGTATCAGCTTTCACCACAAACAATTCAAATATATCTTTATCTATCACGGGTTATCAACATTTTACTATTGAATCACTTCATATAAATCTAACAAAATTAAAATCTATCGCGGGCTATCAACATTTTACTATTGAATCAGTCCACATAAATCTAACAAAACTATTGTTTCATTTTTTAACGATCACATGTCATCAATAATTTCCACAGCAATTACCACATAACATAAACGAATCGAAGTTTATCATTATCTAATAGAGCAGGACTACCTATAACAAAAGTCAATTTTTAAAACTCAAGACAGTATTGACACATTTCCTGATTACAATATTTAAGATTTCCATAACTATAACAACAGAACCTACTGAAGAAAAACAAACAAACGCATACAAACAATCGGCATAAGCACATCCTTATGACTCGTCAGTGTCTTCTTACTAGATTCACTCTGCAGCAGGACAAGACAAGTGTCTATGTGTTCAGGTCCATGCAGTATCAGTCACCGTCCACTCGAGAGCTGGGGGTGGCATTGTCAGGGGCGACACCAAACCCCAGGAGACTTGAAGAGAGATGGAGAGAGAGAGAGGGGGAGGGAGGAGGGGAGAGAGAGAGAAAGAAAGAGAGGGAGAGAGGGAGAGAGGGGGAGAGAGAGAAAGAGAGGGAGATAAATAAATAGAGGGGGAGAGAGAGGGATAGAGAGAGAGGGAGGGAGGGGGAGAGGAAAGGGAGGGAAAGAGAGAGAGAGAGAGAGAGAGAGAGAGAGAGAGAGAGAGAGAGAGAGAGGAGGAGGGGTCAGGAGGCAGAATACGAGAAACCAAACCTCTAGAGAGTTGGACGTTGTTGAAAGTGGCTAATGATGCAGCTGGCTGGCTGTGTGCAGTTAGCTAGACGTCCTTGGGGGGAGAGGAGGGAGAGAGAGAGAGAGAGAGAGAGAGAGAAGTATACAATGTACTGATAAAGAAAGTAAGATGAAAGGGGCATAAACAGCTTTATAAGAAAAGGAAACATGATACGTCAATTCCCGAAAGTACAGCATCCTTTCACTCAAAGGTTGTATATTATTTTGTTCAAGTACAGGACTAGGAAGTGGATTGACAGTTACGCCGCTAGCTACATCTCTTGTGTTTTATTACGATCCTAAAAGTACAGTGATGTGAGCACGGAGAAAAGATGCGGAACTCACACCGAATCGATGGGCACCAATCACATGTCTGGGTCGCCGTAGACAAGCAGTATTCAATAGATCATTGGGTTATATCAACACTCCGGAAATTTATAAAGCAACTGAAACCTCATGGAAATATAACTTTCTCAATCCCACCCCAAAAGAAAAACTAAACATTTTTAATTTTAAAAAAAAACAACAAAAAACAAACAAACGAACAAAAACGCGATGAATATTGGTTGCTTTTAACAGTTTTTGGTGACCGTATTATTGTTGTTGTTTTTTTTTTTAATTTTTGTGTGTTTGTTGTTGTTTTTTTTTTTTTTTTTTTTTTTTTGGGGGGGGGGGGTGAAGGAAAGTACAGAATAGTAACAGCAATTACAACACAATAGTAACAGCTGTTGGTCGGACATTGAACTACATTACATATTCAACATTTTAGAGTGTTTAAAGTGTTGTTTTTTTTAAACAGCTTATTTAGCTATTCACTCTATCTGCAAACTTCAACCATTCACAACTTCAATCATTCCATATCGAATTCAACCATCAAGGACTTGGGAGAAACAAGGAAATACAGATAACTTCGTCACACCACAGTACAAGAGCAAATTGACCTAATATTTTGAATAGAGTTGACCTAGATCTACACTCTTTTCAAGCCATGATAATTTGAGACGTCTCTGTGAATAGGCGCGTGTTTGCACCGGCATCAAGACAAGCAAGCCCGACACTGAGCAAGTAGACCAGATATCGTAGGCTCAGCTTTTAACTTTCTACAGCTCAACGTCAAAGGCGGTGGGGAAAAAAGTCTTGATTATTAAGAAAAAGTTTTAGAATTCCTCAGTTCTGTGCAAATTGAAAATATACACCACCCGGGGTGTAAATTTGCTTTTTCTATATCCCTCTCTACCCCCAATCCTTCCTATCCATGGCTAGACAGAGAGAGAGACAATGTGTGCGTGTGTGTGTGTGTCTGTGTCGTGGGGCAGCGTAATAAAAAAAAATAGTTACAATAATTACATGCATCTCAAAGGCTGAACTCAAGCTCATGGAATTAGGTTTACCATAGTCATGATAGTAATATAATATACAACATTTAAAGTAGTGCATTTAAATGTTGATATAAAACAGAGTACCAAAAAGCTTACTAAGCAAAGATACTATTTTAGCCATTTTTCCGCACCTTAACATTCTTCCCTTGTACAAACTCTTTACATTTGCTTTTTTTCTTTCTTTCTTTCTTTCGCGGTGTCTTGGTGGTGCGCCGGGGAAATGGATCAATCTTGGTACAGTCCAGTCAATGTCATGGTGTTGGACCATACTACAATTTTTTTTTAATATCGATTGAGAAGGATTGCTGAGGTAAAGGGGCATATTTGCTGTTACTTGCTCACTAACTCTCAAAGAGCAGAAAATAATAGTGTGTCTTATGCCGTCTCTCTGCCCCTCTCTCTCTTTCTCTCTCTCTCTCTCTCTCTCTCTCTCTCTCCCCCTCCCTTTCCCTTTACATATCTCGAACGTAGCCAAGCACATTTTAAAACTTCCAAAAAACCTAAATAAGCTTATAATACGCCCAAGCCCCGGCTGCCACGGACAGCTGCTGTTTTCGCGGAATGCAGAGAAATATTTGAACGCTCGGCCTGTGCTGGAGTTGTGACACATTGAGGTGTTGAGGGAGCTTGCAATAGATTTAGGGGGGACGACAGTTAGCTCGATTGTATGGAGGAATGCACTGCTTATCGATCAAGGAGCTTCTCATACAGCGATTGTCAACAGCACGCACAACATATTTGAAATTTTATAAGCCCACCACTAGCCGTCTCTCGTTTCTTGGACTATGGTCAAATAATAATGTTGCTATGTAAATAAATAGAAAGCTAGATAAAGGAAAGAAAGTAGATTTAGAGACACCCAGACATAAAACGTTAAAAGTCATTCATGCATACATAATTATATTATTTAGAAAGGACGGAGTAAGCTGCTGACGGTGTTGAGTTGATTTAACGTCCAACACCAGCACTATATAGGCCATATTGTGGACGAGCGCCAGTTGTAAGACGGAGTAAGAACCTAAAGGTACGCAAGAAAAAGAGGGAGAGAGAGAGAGAGAGAGAGAGAGAGAGAGAGAGAGAGAGGGAGGGGGCGGGGGGGGGGAGAGAGAGAGAGAGAGAGAGAGAGAGAGAGAGAGGGGGGGGGAGAGGGAGAAAATCCATGTATAACCTACAATCCCAGTCAGATTTGGCGACATAAAGACAGGCGCACGACATAGGAAAATGTAAGCTGTAGGTAAAACTGGGAATTCGCTAGTAGCACTTCAAAAGAATAAAATCAAACCCAAAAAAATAAACAACCAAACAGAACAGAAGGTGGCTGTTGAGTTACATGATCACTAACGAGGTTACATAAACGGCCTCTAGTTGTTTCCCCATTGCTCCCAATTATTTGTTCTTTGCTGTCTGTGCCCTCTACATCTGTACCATCACACCTATAGTCAGCCCCCAGCCTAGAAAGACGAGCCTGAACTTTCTGAAAATGCCAAAGCCGGAGAGGGAGCCAGTCACGGCAGTCAGTAATGGAGGATCTGAGGCCACAGCGGAGCAGGAAGTCCTACAACTTCAAAGTCAGGGCTTGTGAGCTTTCTTCTCATCTAGTGGCCGAGACCCTTTACCTCTGTTCTTTTCACCTCTCTCTCTCTCTCTCTCTGACCAAAGGCCCCTTCATCTTGCACCTATACTGTCTGAAGTTCTCTAGTTCTTTAAGTTTAGTGCCTTTGAGGTATTATTGTATCCAACGCGAAATACAGAAAGCTAACGATACTACTACTAGGAGAAAGGCAGAGTCAGATTGGAGACGAGCCAAAGGGGGAAAGAGAAAGGGAGAGAGAGAGAGAGAGAGAGAGAGAGAGAGAGAGAGAGAGAGAGAGAGAGAGAGAGAGAGAGAGAGAGATCATCACTGAAAATGTTAAAAGCACGGCTCTGAAATATATTCTCGCCGTGATCTAAAAATTAGCCCAATTGGAAACATGCACCATTTTCCTAGGTTGTTATTTTTGTGTTTCAGTTGCACCCGGATCGCTACAAATAGTTAACGTGTAAACGTGACTTAACATCTTTCGATCGCAGCGTACCGATTAGATCTCTATCATCGTTCTAGCCACAGCATGGTCAAGTACATTATCTGCTTGAAAACAAACACAATCTTCACAGCTATTGATTAATAACAGAGTATTGGGAAAAAAGTAAATCAACAATAACGCGCCTTGAGATAAGATCACAGAAAAATATTCACACCAGAAAACGCTGAAATAAAAAAAATAATTCATTAGACTGCCCTACTTTGATTTTTCCTTTCTTGTCCCTTTTAACAATATGAAACTAAGTGACCATGGGCGGGCCGGATATTTTTAACAGAAAAAGGAGAAACAATTAAAAAACGAATTCTAAATACGATTTAATAGAAATAACATAATCTAGATAGTATGTGAGAACACACACAAACAAACGCTACCTCTTATCTTACCTTTGATGAAGCTTGTACAAAACCAACGAAAGTTTATAAAGAAATGTAGGGTTTAAGAGAAAACTCTTAAAATCATTGAATCTGATTTTAGATGTTCCTGTAACTACAAACATTTTAATCCTGGCCGACTAGAAGGCATTAACGCCTAGAGCGAGCATAGCTCCACAGCAAGGATTACATTGTAGATTGTGTATGCTGAGTAATCCGAGGCTCGGGGCGAGGGCAGACAACAATAGAAACATTCTTATGGAGGTTGTAGTGGTTTTGAGACAGTCACAGCGGTAAAAAAAACAACAATAGCAGTTACAACTAGGGCGGCGGGAACAGCTGGCAGGCCTTCATCACGTGTTAGTGGTTTTGAGACAGTCACAGCGGTAATAAAACAACAGCGAGTTACAGGCGGATCGGTGGGAACAGCTGGCAGGCCTTCATCACGTGACTGTACCCAGTTGTACAACAGTACATGGCCAGACCAACATGATGGGGATGGTTCCCATCGATCTGGATCGATAACTTAAAATAGGCCGTCAGCGAGGGGTGATCGATGGACGTTAAATGTTATGCTGCGACTTGTGTATGTATGAAATAATAGAGTTGAGTGGCGGGGGTTGGGATTTACCACCATGCATACATCATTAGACAAACATAGCTAATAAAATCTAGCCTTGAGTGAGGCAGGCTGGGAATAGTGGGTTGGCCGTATTCATTCTCTCTCTCCCCCTATTCCCTCTCTGCCTAATCAAACTGTTTGTGTAGCCACCCCTCTTTCTTTCAATGAAACTCAGTCCAAATTCCTTCATTGCCAATCTTATAAAAAAAAAATAAAAAAAACCCACACACTGGCTGTCATCCGTGCGGGCTGGACCGACTGACTGCATCGTCTTTAGAGCTAGTGCAACATGCTAACAGTGATGCCAACAGGAGCACTATCTTTTAGTTGTTTGCTTTACCGAACCTACACGTACAGAAGTATAACACATTGGATCGCAAAACATTATTATTATGGCCCTTAAAAGAAGTTTACAGAGCTTTTGCTTTTTAGCTTTAAGAATTGATAGTATCAAAGTGCTAAAAACAAGAGGTGGACAGAGAGGTAGATCGACAGAGGCATCGAAGAGAAAGAGAGTTAGAGAGAGAGAGAGAGAGAGAGAGAGAGAGACAGAGAGAGATAGCGAAGTCGTACACCTAAGTGAGCGCTCAGCCCCTACTTGCCCCATCTGCTCACACTTTCAATTTAATAACATGGCGGTCCGTGCACCTGAGGACTTGCATCACCAAACACTCACAGCCAAGTGCACGGACTGAGGGCACCCATGGAACAAGATCAAACAGCAGCAGCAGCAAAGTGGGGCATTCCAACCGTATTGGTTGGTGTTCCAATAATCCCGCCCTAGCGTCATATTCCGTGGACAAATTACTTGCCACTATTCGGATTAGACTCCCGGCCTGATAAAAATATAAGCAAGAACAACATGAAAATAACCTTGGGGTCCATGGAAGGCAGGTAATATACAACCTGAGCTATCATTGGCGCCCCGAGGGGGAACAAGCAGAAAAAATAAACTAGGAACTTGTAGTGCCAATGTAAATTTTCACACGAATGTATTTTGTATAGTAAGCCGGTGTAAAGCATCATGAAAAAATATACATGTAATTGTACAAACAACAGAATTGTTTGACAAAACGTGTTGATTGGCAATAAGAGGCCATGGGTTTAACTTGATAGCACCAGTGCCAATGAACTCGCGCACCTTCAGATAGTTATTGATGTCAAGATCCACCATGGCAACAGCTGCTCTCTGGTGCTTGCCTCTGATGTACTTCCTCAGTCCTGTTTGGGTTCCAGGGTCAGAAAGTAAAAAGGCACTCTGAACCGATTGCACTCATGACATAGACAGGCCAGACGGAGGCTGGTTCGCATGTACTTGTGACTGTGACGCGCGATGCCCATTTCACAACAAGTACAAGTAGTTTGTTTTTTTTAAGCGGACAGAACTGCTTGAAAAGCACATTGTAAATTGTTCAGTATTACAGAGACTACACAGTTACGTACAAGAATAAGACATCAAAAATAGCACAACTGTAGTTCGTTTGTTGGTTCCTTAAGTCCAGCGCCAGCAAATGGGCAGATGGGGAACGTAGTTGTCGGAGTGCTATCTTGGCAGACATAACGTCTTTGGCATTGTACCTCACATGATAAACCTATTATATTCCACTCCGCTCATCTCCGCATGGTGGAATCGAGGTTGATTAACATAAACACACTCACACAATCATACACATAAAAACAAAGGGAGGGGGCGCGTGCAAGTTGTGACAAAGCTGTTGAACTTCGAAGACGGGTTATTCAAAAACTAATCTGCATTGTGGGTGCATGTCAGCCACTTTAACTGATATTTAATGATGCACTGAGCTCTTCTTCCAGAAACGAGAAATGTCGTGCACGTTAAGTTCGAAAATATGATTCACAAATAGGAATTTGAATGGCGGGCAACAGAACCGTTTAAAAACGATGTAAATGGGATCAGGAGAGAGGGTGGAGATATCAGCCAAAACTCTCTCTCTCTGGTTGCTTTAATCGAGATCCCATTATGCCAAAGCAGCATGTAAACAGCTCACCCCACCAATGTTTAACTGCGCTATTTAAATCCCGCATCTCGAGGCAAAGTAAGCGATACACACTGGAGCCTTGCAGGGAGCTAATTGTTATACATCATATAGACGTGGGACAGTGTGGCACTACAATCACAAACGAGGTCAACTTCCCGATACGGTCTTAACAAAAGGCCTAGATTAGTAGAATGTGCGGGCGCGTTGTAATTACGAACTAGCCTAATTAAGCTTCCTGTGTGTCGTACTGATGGCGCCAACAGTCTCGCCAGATCCGAGCTGAATTTCTACTTCGGCGCCATGTAGCTCAGTAGGAACAGCTCATGGCTTCTAACCAGGAGGCCCGGGTTCAATCTTTATTTTAATCAGACCACCGCGTTCCCCTTAGGGTTTCATAGGTGTCAAAACATGTACTAAATATAATGTAAGACGTTGAATTCCATTGTCTCAGTTTCAGAACATAAAATTGTCAGAGGTAAGTCTTGGGACCCGCCGGAGCTTTTGAAAACCTTCCCTGTCACTGAATCTCTCGCAGAGGACAAGGAAGGGACTTCAGAAGTTAATCTTCCGCCCACCGCCCGTGACCCAGAAACCCACATAGTGTGCACTGAGAGAAGTCCTCGAAATCAAGTCGGAAACACGACCGGGTTTTGGTTTTTCGCCCTTATCAAGTTTTGACTCATTGTTCAATAATGCACGGTGCAACCCGTTAAAAACGTGACCAAACAACGCTCTGAATAATTATTAAAAGTTACACTGTATTTTGTTGCGCAGTACTAATGAGCGGAGTTTCCCGATTCAGCGCGCCTACTGCGATTCCTTTACTGAGTCCATACTAAGAACTTAAACCGCGGAGCTAACAACTATTTTATTCTTGATAACAATTATCATGACCGTTTCTAAAAAAAAAAAAAATTAAACACAATACTCCATCGGAATAATCACTCTTTCAACCAAACGGAGACATTGACTTTTTTTTCATCTATTTTAGACAAAGAACAAAATCAACTTTGCCCCCTCAAGAGGCCCACACAATCTTCTTCCCTTTTGGTATATTGTACAACTCCCTAAAATTACACACACACACACACACACAATTAATAATAGCAATAATAATAAAAGCAACAACACCAACAATAACTCATGTTATAATAACAACATAAACAAAAGCATCGCAAACTTAATTGCGCAAACAGAACGCTAGTTCACAAGGGTGGTGTCTATATCGAGATAATCTTGGTTAACTACTAGATTCTAAGTGGCGTCGTACATTGAATGCATACAGCGCAAAGACCCAATGATGGGATGTACATGTACTAGGCTTATCTGAGCAACACTTGGCCTGCACTGATTGCGATTTGGCCGAGAACTTGAGAATCTTGGCCACTCTAGCATGGCAGTGTCAACTAACGATCAGTAGGGTAAAGACCTCGGGTTTACACTGTAGTTGCAGGAATTGATGGCGTAACCCAGCCATTGAAGGAACGAGGGCATTTCTCTCTCTCTCTCTCTCTCTCTCTCTCTCTCTCTCTCTCTCTCTCTCTCTCCGTGATCTTCTCTTTAACTGTGGATGAATAGCTATAGTAGTATAGTACATCGCAATTCAAGGGATTTTTGGGACCATTATGAATAAAACCTTATTGAGATCTCAATTTATTCTCTCTCTCTCTTTCTCTCTCTTCATTTAATCATTAGGCCTAAACGTGCATACTTGAGTGCTTTTAAGTCCAATCAATTATTTTTTATCTAGTACAGTACACAGAATAATGTCACGATTCTGTAAACGTGATACATGTAAAAGCATTACACGCACAGAGATAAATAGAGAGAGAGAGAGAGAGAGAGAGAGAGAGAGAGAGAGAGAGAGAGAGAGAGAGAGAGAGAGAGAGAGAGAGAGAGAGAGAGAGGCGCGTGTCGTTAGACCTCATCAGCAGTCAAATTAATCAACTGATTGGTAAAACATCGGGGTTACGCCACTTGACCTTGTTTTGGCTAATGACTGCCCTACTGTCCGCGAGTTGACACAGATACAGAGCCGTTCTGTTCTGTAGAGTGCACACAACACGCAAGGTTGGTTCAGTTCGGTAAGCTTGAATCTTGGTACTCTTTTTAAGAGCTTACGGTTCGAGAGTTACAGAGGGTTGTTGTTGTTGTTGTTGGGTTGGTTTAACGTCCACTAAACAGGTTACAGAGGGAAAAGGGGTGGGGTGGGGGTAAGTCAAGAGTTCATTATCGTGACGTTAACTTCTTGTTTAATAATTATTACTCATTACTTTAACATCGAAAAATTAGGACAGTAGCTAGTCTAGCTACAGAAGGGGTCGCCCTAATCGGAGTCACAAATTATACGGTCGCCTCATCCATTGACCCAATTGCATTAACGTACGTTTTTAAGGATTATTTCGAACGAACAATCGGAACATGAGTACTCTTTTCCATCAGTTTGTATTGATTTCCACACATGTGCTCTGGACAGACCAGCAGGCGGTTCGAGTCGCGGTTACTAATTATCCTTAATATTTTCGGGCATGATTTTTTTTATCTCATTTTTTTGGCAAAAGATAAACCTTAGTTTGGTGTCTGTGTCAGACATTTTTATCCAGTGTGGTATAATCTTGACCGACACATCTGCAACCATATAAAATCTTTGTTTTCTATAAATCCCTAGAAAAGAAGTCACACTCTTTTCACCCCCGGAGACTTTAAAAGACTAAAACTGTAACGCCAAGACTAATCAAAGATTAAGACTGTTCTTGTTCTGTATGAATTGTGCATTGTCCTCCAGCTGACCCCACTGCACACACGTACCCCGAAACAATGTATATTAGTACATGTACAACTACAATGTAGAGCAGTGGGCATTCCTTACATAACTGCCGGGCGACCATCCATGGTGAGGGTTGCACCTCGGCTCTGGCACCCTGCCATGTCGACCTGTTCTGAGACTTATCGGCCAATACCCCCAGGGAAAGAGAGGGTGGAAGAAGGAGGAGAAAAAAGATAGAAAAATATAAAGAGAGAAATAGATAAAGAGATAGGGTGGGGTTACGCCACTTGACATTGTTTTGACTAATGACTGCCCTACTGTCCGCGAGTTGACACAGATACAGAGCCGTTCTGTTCTGTAGAGTGCACATAATACGCAAGGTTGGTTCTGGTCGGTAAGCTTGAATCTTGTTACTCTTTCTAAGAGCTGAAGGTTCGAGAGTTACAGAGGGTGGTAGTTGTTGGGTTGGTTTAACGTCTAATATCAACACTATGCAGGTTACAGAGAGAAAAGGGGCGGGGTGGGGGGAAGTCAGAGTTCATTATCGCGAAGTGAACTTCTTGTTTAATAATTATTACTCATTACTTTAACATCGAAAAATTAGGGCAGTAGCTAAAGAAGGGCTCGCCCTAACCGGGTAGCCTCATCCATTGACCTAATTGCACGTACGTTTTAAAGGATTATTTCGAACGAACATGAGTACCTTTTTCCATCAGTTTTTATTGATTTCCACACACGTGCTCTGGACAGACAAACAGGCGGCTTACTAATTATCCGTAAGATTTTCTGGCATGATTTTTTTATTTCATTTTTTTGGGGGCAAAAGATACATCTTAGTGTTGTGTCTGGGTCAAGCATTTTTATCCGGTGTTATATAATCTTGAACGATACACCTGCAACCACTTAAAATCATTGTTTTCCATAATCCCTTCGAAAAGAAGTCAAACTCTTTTCAATATCTTTAAAATGACTTTAAAAGACTAAAATTGTAACACCAAGACTAATGAAAGATCAAGGCTGTTCAGTGTGTATTGTGCATTGTCCCCCAGCTGACCCCAGTGCACACATGTACCCCGAAACAATACACGGTAGTACATGGTTGTACAGTGGGCATTCCTTACATAACTGTCGGGCGACCATCCATGGTGAGGGTTGCACCTCAGCTCTGGCACCCTGCCATGTCGACCTGGTTTGGGACTTATCGGCCAATACCCCCAGGGAAAGAGAAGGTGGAAGAGGGAGAGGAGAACAGAGAGAGAAAAATATAAAGAGATAGGGAAAAACAGCAAAAGAAATAAATAGAGGAAAAGACATTGAGAGAGTAGAGGGGGAGAGGGCGAGGGAAAGAGAGAGAAAAGGAAAAAAGAGAAAGAGAGAGAGAGAGAGAGAGAGAGAGAGAGAGAGAGAGAGAGAGAGAGAGAAGTTAGTAGATGCTGTATACGTCTGTACTGTAACACTGAACCACGACCATGTACATGTAGTTACTGATCAGACAGCACAGTCATGCGGACAGGGTAGGAGCGCCGTATAGGTCCTTCCTCGGTATATGCCCCCTGGTACAGTGGAAGGGCGACCAACTAATTAACTGGTACATGTCCATGTATTGCTACATTGGGCCCAAGACTCACTAATCATCGAGCTACAGTGGGTTCAGGCCACCAATTTAGGCTTCTCTCTTGTTGTCTAGACCTAGATGGTTTGGCCACCGGGGTGTAAACTGTAATCTTGTTCATTTCGGTGTCGTACCCACTGTCGAGGTTGGGCTGTGCTGTACCCAAACAGCCCGGGCTGGTAGGGCACATGCATCAGGACAAAGACTAATTAGAAAAGAGCTAAATCATAGGATTGGTAGATACATCTAGAAAGGAAAGGAGGGGGAGGGGGGAGACAAATCAAATCAGAGAGAGAGAGGTCGAGGCACATAGGCCGAAGATACTTTATCCGAATTTAAGAAGAAATGTCTGAAGGGAAAGGCGGGAGATACCAATGCAGAATAAAAAAAAAAACAAACGTACTGACGGCTATGTTTACATAGTAATAAATATTTCTACCTATCATCGTTATTAGCCAAGGTACAACAGTAACAACTAGCGTATTTAAAGCAGTGATATCATTATGCACACGTAAAATAAAATTATCTTATCAAATGATTTAACACAGTATAATCACCACAGATAAACAAATTCTGCAGTGAACATCCGATTTGATTATAATCTAGATCTAGATCGCACAGAGAAATTTTATCTTAATTAATGTAAACCTGCAGTCGAGCTGCTTTCTAACTACTCCCACGATAAACTACATAGATGTTCAATTAAAGAGCCCCACGTAGCCTGAATACATAATTTAAAAACTCAAACACGCCTTTCTCAAACAAACAAAACTACACAGAGAAAACGATGAATCATGTTCCACAGCTATAATTATCTTATCGAACCTTCTAAAATAAGTCAGAAATCACATCCAGTCCTCGAGTCACCTTTTTAAATCCCAAGCAGAGAGTGATCGCGAATTCGCGACAACAGCTAGACTAATCCAACCGAATTCCTGATACACGCATGGATAAAACTGGCCAATCAATTGATCTAGATCTACACGAACTACATGACTGTGCATGACATCACTGTGTAAACACATTAAACTACACACGCACCGCGCAGGTAAAAAATAGATCTACTAACACTCTATTGACACTCGAGAGAATGTGTACATTCTGCCATATGTGTAGTTTGCCTGTCCAATTGGCAAATGATCGGCGCTTCATTCATCGAGTGAGGGGGCTCAGTTTAGTGCGAACCAAGAAACAACTGGAAATCTAAACGGCGAACCGCCTTGCCAAAACCGCTCTCAGCGTTTCACTGTTTCAGCCGTTTCTCTCCCCCCGTGTGTGACTGAGCGAAGGTCGCGGATTGCGCCCGTCTCTCTGTCTTTGTGCAAGTTTCAGCTGGTACGTGAGATGTGCTATGGGACTCAGTGGCGCGGGCCGCTTGAAATTACGGACTGTCACTGGCGTGTGGACTGCTTTCTTCCTTCTTTCTCTTTGTCTGTCTCTCTTTGTCTATGTCTCTGTCTGTTTACCAGTATGTCTCTCTCTGTCTGTCTGTCTGTCTCTCTCTCTCTCTCTCTCTCTCTCTCTCTCTCTCTCTCTCCCTCTCTCTCTCTCTACCCTCTACTCACAACTGCCCTCCCTTCCTCTTGTCTACCACTGATGTATAAGTTTACACTGATTTTGCCCTTGTGCATGATGTATAAGCTTCAAAGCACAAGCTGAAGTTGATTTTCAACGATGATTAGATTCCTTTATTGCTTTGCTCAGCCCGTCTTTAACTATTACTAGAAGATGTGCTGCTCCCACATAGATAAGAACCGCTTTAAAAGATGTCAGCCTAAGCGACAGAGGATGTGTTTACAGATAAAATGTACAAGCCATAACACACGTGCGGGAAATCACAGGTAACATGTAAAGTCATGTATATGAACGTATCAAACTTAGCCTGAGCACTGAGGCCTTCAATTTTCTATCTTAGTCTTACCAGTTCAACAAAATTTAATATATCCATAAACCAGGTCTGTGTTAAACCACGCGAAATGTGTTCAAGAATCACGCAATTTTAATTGCACGTAGCTTATATTGGGCAATTAGCTCCAGTAATATGTGATTAACTTAATGTCCTCGATGTTTCCAGAAGTATCCTATACGGAGAATCAATGTGGGACTGGGCACCACCTGATCTCCAGTATAGAGTTCTACATAATGAACAATGTGTCGGTCTAACCATATGTCTTGTAATACATGTATGATTGTAGCACTCCCTTAAGTTACAGTGTCTGCCTCATTGTCCGAACAGGATTTTTGGAGAAAGCTGATGTTAGTAAACCCAATTAAGTCTGTACGCTTTCTATACATGTACCATCCCCTGTCCTAGCCCTCCAGCCTATGTTGCTAGAAGCTCAAGTCACCAAGCTTGGCACGCAAGCTGCTTTCTCGCACGGCATCAAAACTCAATCCTACTGTCTGGCACCTCTGTGGACTGTAGAAAACTGTTCAACTAATGGCCATGGCTGAAGGAATTTTCCTGGACAGAGTATGAATGATACAAACCGAAACAGTTATGTACTAAGGGGGCAGAGATAGTTCAACTTCAACTTCAACGGAAGATCATGCGGGTTCTTATCGGAAAGTTGCGAATTCGTTCTCACTAAAGGCAACACATTGTTTGTTTTTTCTTTATTTTCTCTCTCTCTCTCCCCCCCCCACCCCCTCCTCCTTTTACTGTGTCAGGTTGTGTCAGTGTAATGTGGCTGACCAAGTCTGTACGAGACATGCCCAGGAACTAGACAATCGTGCTCTGTAACCCCAGCTCTCACCTGCAATGTTGCTGACACTGGAGCAATTACAAATACATATAATGGCTCTGGCGAGATGATAGGCCATACATCCTTATTACATGTACACTTTAGAGAGGCTGAATATCTATATCTCTTTTTTATCTATTATAATTGCAAAGGCTCTCTCTCTCTCTCTCTCTCTCTCTCTCTCTCTCTCTCTCTCTCATTCTCTCTCATTTCAAACGTCTCTCAGTTTCCCTAGGAAGATTCAGCGCTGCTGGTTTGACCTTTCAATCGCGATTCCGGTCGGAAACACTGGCAGATGATACCTGCCTTGTGGCCTAGTGTATCGCACACATACTAGTCACATCTGCAGCACTATAACACTATAACAGGGTGTCACCACTAGGTGAACAAGAACAATGTGTATCTACAGTATGATTGTCTGTCCGTGAGATTGAGAGAGAGAGAGAGAGAGATAGAGAGAGAGAGAGAGAGAGAGAGAGAGAAAGAGCGTCCAGTTAGTTTATCGTAATGTAAATGTGCATTGCAATAATAAATCAAGATTAGAGGCAAAAGGGCAACAATTTAAAACCATTGCAGCTTCACTACACATTATTACTTTGGTCGAGAAAACATTTTAACCGAACAAACCCGACAATTCACAAGCTTGCCTTGATGAGCCCACCTTCAAAGTGATGTCTGGGTGTTTCGGAGTGCATAGAGCTTTTCGCGTAACAAAGCCTTCTGAGTGCTTCTAGTAAGACCACTCCATGGCAATCTCTGATGTTTACTTCATGTAATAAGAACAATATGACGAGAGGCAATAGCCTGTGCGGAGGCTTGTATCAATAGGGCGCTCGGCATAACAAGGGGATTGGCAGCACGTTCAAGGGTAGAGGGGATCCACCACGGCACGCCAGGATATCGTCAGCAAACACAGGCGCTGACCAGTGGGCAGCTTCGTATACAAGCCCGACCATAGGAAGTCCAAGCATTCCTTGTCTGTGTTTATTTTTTAGTCCTCTACGTTTCACAAAGAATTATAGAGATAGCTCAGCCTAGGCCTTCTCAGCTAAGTGATATCGCAGTATAGGACCCCCCTTTTCCCGCCAGGGGAACCAAAGAGACCATAAAGCCAGGGAAAAACAGAAACAATGAAGAACCTTAATCTCTCTCCTCTTTCTCTCCTCTCGCTCTCTCTCTTCAAAATTCCAACCATCAGGTTTCTTGAAAACATAGTATCCAGATGCTAATCTTGCCAAAGAATCCATTAGAATTAACTGTGCACTGACCAACACTAAAATTTGTAGAAAGGGCCTGAGGGCATCCTGTGAAGCTGGTGAGAGGTGTCAACATTGGCCTCCTCCATGGGACGCTGAAAGTCTCACAGATCCCAGTGTGAGATGTCAACAGGTGAGTCGGGACAACGATCTCCCTGGGACCGTCACGTCCTACAAAGCCATCCGCCGCAGGCTTTAAAACCGGCCACAGAGAGAAGCTCATGCAGTTTTCTCCGCATAGACCCCCAGGAGAACCTAGGAGACGTTAAACCCGGAGAGAGGGAGAGAGGGAGAGAATTCTCTCCCTCTCTCTATAGAGAACAAGCTCATGCAGTAGGGCTCAAGCTCTCCTGGCAGGAGTTCGGAGCTTCACATCTCAACTGGTATTCGTCTCTATAATGGGCCTTCTAAAAATATATTGCAGACGCAATCTAGATTTTCTCCGAGCCTAGCTCTATGTGTCAACCGGTGCATCCAGTTGACGGTCAGATCTCTCAAAGTCATACAATACTGGCTCTAAAACAGGCAATAATCCGTTGAGGCATGTTTGAACAGGGCGGGAATAGTCCTCTAGTTTTATTGCTCCCGTTATTTGCGCGAGACTGTAGGGTCGTTGTTGTATCGCTAGCACTCGTGCATTGGGGACGATCGAGTCGGAGACTAGGGCTAGGGCCATTTCGCCTGGTAGTATCTGGGACTCAATGGATGGGGAATATCAGGTCTCTGGTACACATGTTGCATTTAACGTCTCTTAAGTTTCCAAATGAGGGTGCAAGTAGAGGATATCATGAACTACATGGCCCTCTCGGTGATCGCAAACTACTTCAAGAGCTGCTGTAGACACCAATCAATCAGTGTTGAAGGAGTGGAGAACTCTGAACCGACAGGTGGCTGAGCAACAAGCAACCTAAATACAAGGGATTTGACTTGGAGAGGACGAAAATACGAACAACAGCCCGGTGGGTATTGCTATGGATTGAAAACAAGCGGCTCGAGGTTCAAATCTCAGTTGGTGAACAAATTAAATGAATCCATTAGAAACGCAGTAGTAAGAAATAAAAATAACTCTTTGGCAAAGCACTGATAAAGTACTTTGTCACTCGGTATGACGATATATAATAATGAAAAGCGAGCCGGAGACATAATTTTCTGCCCATGAGCAGAAAATCTCGTGGCGAATCATGTAAGTTGTAACCAGGCCTTCTCATGGCTTGTCGCAAAAGTCGTCGTCGTTTTTAAAGAATAGCACATCGGCATTCCAAGTCGTTAGTAGATGGGACATGCGCAGACCATTGATATGTTTTGGCCACATTCAAAAGGAAAAACATAAAAAAAAACCGCTCGCATTTTTCCTATCTTCAACCCCTATCACGAATTTGGACAGTCGCCTTTCTTAGTCAGAACACCCCATTTCATAGTCTCTTTCGTTTTTGGTATCAAGAAAGACCCTACACGGCGAAGGGCAGTCCTTAATGGAAGTGTCCACAATGATGTAGTGGCTACCTACCTACCTACCTACAGTGCCCATTGTATAGATCCGGGCGTCCATTGTTGAAAGTTGCCCAACCTTACACGGCGCCCCACAGAGGGGGTGTCTCTGGAGTGCCAACCAGTGTGGTTTGTTTGGGGTCCGCGGTTCGAGTCGAGCTGTGTGGCATTAGATAACAAAACAAATGCGCTGTTTGCCCCAGTGACAGGTCGAGAGGCGAGACACACAAAGAATACAGGGGAATCACAGACAAGGGGAGACAGCTCTAGGGGGCATATCATTAAGTTGGGATTAGATTCACCGCTCGACTACACGTACTAATTCTTATCTTCAACAGAAGTCAATGGCTGGTGGCATTCAGATTAAGGTGTGTTTTGGTGTGGGTGACAGATATAGATTAGAAACTAAGTTTTGGTTGGTAAGAACGTATTAACGAGAGAGAGAGAGAGAGAGAGAGAGAGAGAGAGAGAGAGGGGTGAGTTTCAAGAGTGGTATTGGAATACATGTATTTATAATGGGTCCGACCTCTTTCTCACAAAACTCACGTGGTGCTTGTAAGCCGGCTAATGCAAAAAGGCATATTAAACAAGATCTATGCTCTGGCCCGATCAGCAGATTGTATACTAAAAACACTACAATCATGTAAATTTGTTTACCTTTTTGAGCGAAATAGGTCGGCCCCATAATAACTTATTGCTGAATCAACTGGCTTTACTCTCCAAGGATGTAAATTCCATGTTCATTATAACAGCATCTTAATGCTAGATAGTCAGTACATGTCGTGCCGCACAATACTTCGTGAAACCTACAGGTCGTAAAAGGGACCAGAGACAATAACACTATTTAATCCCACACCATTGTGTTGGCACGTCTAGGGCTCCCACATTTTCTCTTAAGACTGAGTATCTTTTGGCTGGCATTAATTGACAAGATTCCCAGCCGTAACCGATAACGTCTAAGGGACATTACACCTTACGGCTTTAATATAGTGACACGCCTCTGTTTACACGCTCAACACAAACACACAACGGTCCGGTACCAAAACACCACATATACTGGACTCCGAAACATTGATACTTCAGTGGGCTTCACACTCTGTTGTTATCTCACAATGCACTGTAATAAATGTGTGTGGAAACCGAACGTTTTTTTTTCTTTTCAGGGCAGATTAGGATGTGCCACCATGTAATAAAACTGTCAGTGGTTTCAGCGCGTTGACACTGGGGCGGAACATGGTGGAGAGACATTCGGACAGACAGATAGACAGATAAATTAAGGAAAGGCAGACAGGCAGACAGAGATAGATAATTATATGGATAGATAGATAGGCGAACATGTTTTTACACAAAGACGCAATATAAAGGCAGAAGGAATAAAGAAAAGGGTAAGAGGATGTAGAATGAGAGAGGGGAGAGATAGACAGACAGACAGAGAGAGAAAGAGAGAGAGAGAGAGAGACAGAGAGATATTTTTTTTACACAAAGACAAATATAAAGGCAGAAGGAATAAAGAAAAGGGTAAGAGGATGTAGAATGAGAGAGGGGAGAGATAGACAGACAGACAGAGAGAGAGAGAGAGAGAGAGACAGACAGACAGACAGACAGACAGACAGGGAGACAGTCGAAAAGAGACAGAAAAAGATAGCCACAAATGACGGAGGGAACGGAGGATAGAGATGAGACGGGAGGTAAGGAGAGAGAGAGAGAGAGAGAGAGAGAGAGAGAGAGAGAGAGAGAGAGAGAGAGAGAGAGAGAGAGAGAGAGAGAGAGAGAGAGAGAGAGAGAGAGAGAGAGAAGGGGTAAAGAGGTAAGGAAGACGGTAATCAGAGAAACGAGGTGGAACCACCGGTGGTGTTTTGGCACTCACAATAAGGTAATTGGGAGAAAGATACAATGCGGCTGCAGTGATTCATTACCTCGGTGCTAACAAATGTACATGTACGAACTAGATACAATGCGGCTGCAGTGATGTATTCATTACCTAGCGACTCCGGATGCTCCTTGTTATCCCATTAAAATTGGTATTAACCGATGCTAAGCTGCACTGTTGTTGCTTTGTTTTAAGGTTGTTTATTTCTGAAATTGCCGTGTCCAAAGTATATAAGAATCATTATGTCGAACATGTCAGGCGTGTCATATAGGATGTGGTGGCACTAAAATCGTACTGTTTTTCCTCTATTTTGTTGTTTGTTAATAGTTATTTTTCCGTTTTGTTTTTGTAGAGGGTGGGGAGAAATAGCAAGGCACAGAAAGAGAAGAGAAGAGAGAGAGAGAGAGAGAGAGAGAGAGAGAGAGAGAGAGAGAGAGAGAGAGAGAGAGAGAGAGAGAGAGAGAGAGAGAGAGAGAGAGAGAGAGAGAGAGAGAGAGAGAGAGAGAGAGAGAGAGAGAGAGAGAGAGAGAGAGAGAGAGAAGACCATGTTCCTAAACGTTCAAAAATATCGACTTATTACTTTACTTCGAGACCTTACACCCACTAAGTCTCATGAATAGTTTACATTTCCACAATAGCCAATGTAATAACAAAAAGATGTTGACACATTTTCTATGCTTTGTCTGATTTTGTTTATTGTTGTTGTTGTTGTTGTTGTTGTTGTTGTTGTTGTTTGATTCTCCGTTTTTTAATCTTAATAAGGGTACGGAGAAAAGGGGTTCATACTTATCGTTATACACTATCTTTTGGACTTATATTAATGTCTTTACTGGCAGCCGTTTAGACGTAACAATGCTATAATTCTGATCACATTCACACTCCTAGGCATCCGAATAACCATATACAGAAACAAGGACACCAGATGAGATTCGAACGTTTTGTAGCTTTCATCCTCGTGAGTCATTAGCTCTATCGCCTGAGCTCTCCGGCACCTTCAGCAATTGTACTCGAATAGAGTTTGTAAAAATTGAAAGTACATTGTACAATATGAACTGACAAAATGTGCAAGGGGAATAAGCATGTTTTTCCCCTAGTGTTCGACTTTTCTTGGATCTTTAGTAGAGTTATCGCCCTTTATAATCAAAATTGGGGGGAAAAATACTGACATTGCTGAACTTTCTTTACCCTTTTTTACCCTTTGCAATAAAAGTATCTCAGTTTGTTCGCCATCTGTCATTTCTTTTCGTACCCAAACACAGACAAAGCCTTCCCACATGTTAAAGGAGCTCCTAGTAAAACCAACCCCCATCTGCTCCCCATGTAGAATGAACTCAATACACTGTTGTAGGAAATCCACTTGGCCTAAACATTTCTGTAAATTCTAGGTGAAATGAGTTCAATCTTACGGATATAAATTTCCGTGAGACCCATGAACAGAATTTACGGAAAATCTACACACCCTTCAATGCCATAGACTTACGGAGACTTATCATCCGTGTTTATCAGAAGAACCCAGACCATCTGTTCAGTAGGGTCTCATGCACATGCATCGTTTCGCATAGAAGTAAAAAAAAACAACTTTATTTAGATAACCTGGTGAGTGCGTGGAAGTTTGGATCCAGGTGAAATTGTTTAGGAACTTATCGCATAAATATAATTATATATATTCACCGTTAATACGATTATTGTTGTTTATGTTTATCAAGTGACGTTTAGAGAGAGAGAGAGAGAGAGAGAGAGAGAGAGAGAGAAGAGGGGGGGCTCTTACGGTACTTTTTACACGGGCACAAGATACGGTGTAAAATCGTAATTTTTAAAAGACGCGATAAATTAAGTGATTATTTAGATAACCCGGCAGGTGTTAGGTTAAATCAAACCCAGGTGAGCTGGTTCAAGAGTTCATCTTTCTTGCATTGATAACGTCGCTGATAAGCGCACTCGGTAGAGAGAGAAAAGTAGAGATTTTTCGCCCAGCTGACGGCACTAGATTTTCAGAAAAATATCATGGAACCAGCAACAGAGTTAGAGATTCACACTTACAACGATAACGTTTTCTGTTCAATCTCTTTCAAAACTAGACCAGGCTACATTAATTTTATGAATGAGCAGGGGGGGTGGGGGGCGGGGTTGTGAACGTCACAGATTAGTTCATAGAGTTGCTATACGTATATTATACATGACCATTTTGTTAGTGACACACAAGACACATAGAAGAATGCGAAACTCGGATCCACTCACAGTGCAGGCTAATTAACCTAAAGGTGCATACAGACATGGAGACAAACATACACACACCTAATACTAAATTCACACTTATATGACCACACGTATCAGACAAACACATACAGCACAAAGCCCCGAAGACCCACTCACCGTGCAGGCAAATTAACCTAAAGGTGCATACAGACATCGAGACAAACATACAAGCACCGTACATGCTAGGCTATGAATTCACGTATGTATCAGACAAACACACACAGCACGACGCCCCGAAGACCCACTCACCGTGCAGACAGTCCTCGTCTCGAACAGCTTGACCAGGCTGCGGACAGAGTTCCTGGAGCCGGTCCTCATCAGATTGACGAGGCTGCGGTCCCGTTTGATCCCGCCGCCACTCAGGTCACGGCCGAGGCTGCCAGCCCCTGGGCCACCACCACCTCCCGCTCCGCCAGCAGCAGCTGACGCCAGACCTCCGGCATCCTGGGACTTGGCGCGCCGCGCGCGGAACCGGGACCACGACCTCGATCTGGCCCGTGACCTTGACCTGCCGCTCTTGGGGTTCTCCCCTTTAGCGGTGGTGCTGGCGGTGATGGAAGTGCTGCTGCTGCTGATACCTTTACCGTCGCAGGTGGAGATAGCATATCCGTTTGGGAGATGGTTTGTTTTATCACTGCTGCAATGCGAGTTCTTCCCGGAGAGACAGCTATTGCTACTACTCGTAATATTGTTACCGCCGTTGTTGTTGCTAAGATTGTGGAGGCCATTGCTTGTGATGGACTTGCCCCTAGGGCTGTTGACGCTGCTGCCATCGTTGTTCTTGTTGCCGTTCCCGTTGCTGTTGCTGTTGTTGTTGGGCTCTTCTTGGAATGCGTGTTTGATCTCCGGCTCTTGGAAGGTGACGTTGCGTTTTTCGCGCATGGACATTGCTTCTCCGGCAGCCGGGGACCCCAACAGAGAAACGTCTGTCTGTTAACTCGAAACTCGCGGAATGTGGTGCTGGTGGTCTAAGTCTACTTCTACAGGCCGTAGGGTAGTAAGCATCGCGCTGGCCATACAGATGGCCAATCTTAAAGATCGCATAAGTACAGGAGATACTGTACAGGTTGGAATGCTTCTTAAAGAAAAGTTTCACTTCACTGGATCTTTTTTTCCTGAGATATTCTTTCCTGGCTGTCTAATTTAAAAATAAATAAAAAAAATAATAAAAAACTTGGATCCCACAGAATTCAATGGTCTCAGTTAAGTCCTTCGACTTTAGCAGCATGGACTGAATTTGGAATGCTAGAATAATCATACTGTTTAAATAGGGTGCTGGTCCCTGAAGCACGTGAATAGCTTCATGCTACATTGTTTTCAATGCAATGAAAAAACCTACAGCCACATAAAACAATAAAAATTAGTTTCCTGTAAGATGTTTTTTGCCCTCAAGGTTTCCACGAAAACCTCACACAAAGCCGGGTACATCTGGTGAGATTAGAGCGCAAGACGAGTTGATCTCAGCATTGCCTGGTGCGACACGCCACGTGTGTAAATCTCCGCGAGACTTTGGGGGCGTTGACAAAGGAAAGAGAGAATACTGCATCTGGTCCTTATAATAGAACTGTACAACAACAAGCAACAGGCATAATCCTTGTTCAGGCCTAAGCAGCTGAAATTTGGAAGCTCTTGGCTTTCCCTGGTCTTACTTGAGGAGAATCAAAGCCGCTACAGCTCGAGCACGAAGCGATGTCTCACGTCGCAGGCCTGTGGTCTTGCATACAGATAGGACAAACGGTCATGAGAAGCCTTATGTCTCAGATTGTCAATGAGAGCTGAATTAGCGCTCAGAAACTGAACATTTTCCACGCTTCGTTCTTTTTTCTTTTCCAGAGAAACGTTCACAGCTTGAACTGAGGTTATTAAACACAAAATTTAATGCTAAAGAGTTTTTCAGTTACGATACTTATAGTATGAGTTGAAGGAAGTCACAAGAACTCTGAAAACAAGGAATTCACTACTTTTATAACGCATTGATTGCAAGCGCTCAAAATTCACTGTAACATAAAACACAAATTAAACAAATTCGTCACGATATCAATAAAGTCCCATCAAAAATAGAAATATTGTTTATAAACGTATGCACAAAAGCTATTTAGACCACGGCTGAAAAATCGTTTCTCAGCCTACGGACAACTTTTGATGATTGTATACACTATAATAATTTCCTATTTTAGTAATGTACTTTTACAATTCCATTTGTCCCTGACCACAAACCACAAAATACCACAGGTAGAGGCTACGATGCGACCAGCCCTGAGATCATGATGAACGCGATTCATATCGACATATACGCACGTTTTAACACGAGAAATCCCCTATACCAATCATACAATCATTCTTACTTATCTAAGTTACATCCACCCGAAACAAGGAAGTTCTTTGCACGCAGCATTAACACAAATACATGTATATATATCCGAACATCTCGAAGACTTGGCAGTGTAAGAACGAGTGTCATTGAAGTCCACCGCGTAACAACAATGACGCCATGTGATGACCAAAAAGGAACGTTCATGGTGATTGTTCGTGACACTATGGTTGCCTCTTCACTTTTAGAATAATGGATCTGCTCCAAACGACAAAGATGGGAAATTGTGAACACAGAGCTTGTTTTTCTTCTTGATAAAATAACGTACAATCGAACCTTTTGTTAACGTATGAATGTACCGTTTCTCAAATCTCGATTTTCAGGGTGTCAGAGCAAACAAGAACATAAGTAATATTGGTGTAAGCAACAATAAGAACAGTCACAGCAACAACAATAAAAGTACAACTGTAAAAAAAACCCAGCGACAACAGTAACATCACCAGCGACAACGAAAACGACATCAACTGCGATGACAAAAATAACAACAACAACAACAACAACAACAACAACAACAACAACAACAACAACAACAACAATAACGGAGTAAAAGTAAAGAACTCATGGTGAGTTAATCCGCAGCAGATTTACAAAAAGGCTCGACATAATTATTATGAAAACTAGAAACCAAAAAAAACAACCGGATCCTAAGAGAAGAAACAAAACAAAACAAAATAAAACAAAAACCCTTCCTGAGTTCTAAGGACCATCCTCTCAAGCTAGACAAAGATAATGAGAGCAGGAAGCAAATCATGCTCTCCGTGGTCGCAAGACGGATGCTCTAGGGATAATAATTAAAGGGACGATAAGAGCCCAGCACAGACCGAGCATCCTAAACACACAATGAAGCTATAAAGTGCTTAGGGACTCTCTCTCTCCTCTCTCCTCTCTCTCTCTCTCTCTCTCTCTCTCTCTCTCTCTCTCTCTCTCTCTCTCTCTCTCTCTCTCTCTCTCTCTCTCTCTCTCTCTCTCTCTCTCTCTCTCTCTCTGTCTCTTTGTTTCCTTCTCTCCCCATCTCTCTCTTCTCGTCATCTTTACATATCTATTATTTACACTAGTGTCCCTGAGAACATTGCATTCCTCCCTATCTTCTCCCACGCTTCCCTGCCACCCCCCCCCCTCACCCCCCTTGTCCCATCCCAATCGATGCCCAGGGGAGGCGGCCGGCCATCAACCAAACCGGCCTGCTCAGCGATTTTAGTAGTGTCGCATTCTGGCCAGGGTGATGACGGAGGGGCATTAACACCAGGCTCGCGGACAGCAACGTGTTAGCCCGGTAGCTTTGGGGACTGATAGGATTCTACTGTGAAATATTCCAATACAAGATAGTAATAGTGTACATTGTTTTCCGTCGACAGTTTTAATAACAAGAAGAATGTTTTTCCAGATAGAAGCGGGTTAAAATAATGTCCATTGAATCGTTGGCCTACGAGATGGTGTTGTGACACATGTCATCCTATTTATGATTAGAGTCGAGATCACATTTCTTTTTGTACTGTAGGCGATGTGGCAAGGGTTGGTGTTATGTTTTCGGTGGTAGCGGTGGTAATGACGATGATGATGATGATGATGATGATGATGATGATGATGATGATGATGATGATGATGATGATGATGATGATGATGATGATGATGATGATGATGATGATGATGATGATGATGATGATGATGATGATGATGATGATGGTGGTGAGTGATGATGATAACGATGGTGATGAAAATAAACTTAACTGAAGCGTGCAACGCTAAACGTAAATAATATAATGGGAAAAGTCTTTCTATGACAATTTGGTGGGGGTGTATACAGAGAGAGAGAGAGAGAGAGAGAGAGAGAGAGAGAGAGAGAGAGAGAGAGAGAAGTAATCGACAGGAATTGTAAAAAGAACAACAACACAAGCATAAAACCATAAAGAGGTGCCACAGCAGCCGGAAGATGTTAAAAAGTAATCAACGAACCTCATCCTCAACTATTTCCAGAACGTGTTGCAAACAATAACACTGAACAACAAAAAAGTACCTAATGGTAAACCTTAAAAACAAAACACCTCGAAGTGAACCATAATCGATCCACGCGGCTCTAAAAACTAAATGAGGCAATGTAGCTCATCTCCGCTTTCTCCTAAGCTTAACAAAGCGGAAAACACCGAAATGATTAGCTTTCAGCCGGTGCGTGCAGGTTTTTCTGTCTTCCTCTTTCTCCCCATTACTCCTCCAGTGTCTTTCACCGCCATTACAACTCTTATTTCCCCTTCAAGTTTTCTTCCCACCAACACAGAAAGTGACACCCTTTACTGCAGTTAGTAGCGAGCTGAGCTGGCACTTTCGGAGTTTCTCGCCGACTAAAAAAAGACCAACAAGCGAGACTCGATCGAACTGGTTCTTCCGATAAATCAATGTCTCGCAACTTTTTAAAACTATAGAGTATTTTTTTTAACGCCCGTGGATTTAATATGATAAAACCACGCCTAAGTTGTGGCGAGATTTAGCCTTAGTTTGAAGGCAGTTTTGATAATACATTTCTTCTTTCAAATAGATTTTCCACATAATTTTTGAAGAGTATTAAAGAAGACACTCTTTGATGGGGAGATTTATATGTTGGTTGTTGATTGATTGCAGTTTGAAATTATATCGACAGCAACTAGGATATTGCGTAATCTCAGAAACGAGTTCCAAGACTGATGTCTCACAATTTTATGTGCTTCCAGGGAGAGATAGATAGATAGATGGAGAGAGAGAAAGAGAGAGAGAGAGAGAGAGAGAGAGAGAGAGAGTTGAGTTCGTTGCGCATCGCCCGACGTCAGAAATATTGCATAGGATATATATTATTGTGTACGGGTCCCAAGACTAACGTATGACAATGTACCGTGCTGCCACACAGACACAGTCCGGCATACCTGAACTCTTGTATCAGCCGGTCACATTATAGTGGCACCGACCTGACCAGAGGGGAAGAAACTGGCAAAGTTAATCCTTGACCAATCAGGGGTTTGGAACCTGGGACTTCCCTAATGGGAAACCAACGCTCTTTCACTTGATCCAAAGTGCAGAGGCAACCAAGATTTTAAGAATGAGATTAACCGCCATCAGAAGCGCCCCCGAGCGGGAGCAAATGGCTCATTAGGTGACGCTGATAACTACTTAGTTTTTGTCTCCACCTCAATGTCCAGCCCATGGAATATCCCCCAGCCCATGGAATATCCCACAGGGAAGGGACAAGCGACTGGTCCAGTTTAAAGATCTCAGCCCGAATATTACTGAAGTATGTGGGTCTAAATACACCGCAGGGCAAGGTCGTGGGAAATAAAGTAGGAGAAGTTGAGACTAGAATCTCAGACCTTTTCTAACATTGGAGGATAGTCTATGAAGAGTAAATCAAGGATAACTCTACAAAAAAAATTTCAAGAAATAAAAAATAAAAAACTGCCTTGACACTGAACCAATCGCAGCCGGGATAAAACCGCCTCGGTGTTAACAAGGCGGAAGTAATCCGGTCTTACTCCTGGCGTAGAGTTAACTACTTCACAAAACAGCAACCAAATCGATGTCGAAACTGAGAGGCGGCGGTTGAATTGCGCTGCAGTAGGGTTTCCAATCAACTGAGGAGTTTAGCAAGGGAAAGGGGGGTATGCCTGAGAGAAACGCACCCAGCTGAGATTCGAACCTTTCGCCAGATAGAAGTACTACCCACTGGGGCTACATAGGTAAGGTTGTTATTATGGCCTGAAAGAAAGAGGGGGGGGGGGGGTAAGATTGGTGACACCCTCCGCTCATACACCCTCACCAACATATCCAGCCCAGGGTAGAGACACCATGTCCCGAGATCTGAGCAAGGTGCCTGTCTCAACTAAAACTGGTTATCGGGACAGACAAACACTGGGATCATCGAGCTCCCGGCCAATCGATCTTACAGACAGGGAGATTTCCAACACAGGGGACGTTGCTCATTCTAAGCAAGCATTCGATAACATTCTGTGGATCTATTAAAACAATGTGAGAAACGTGCCTCCCGTACTGCTTTTGTCCACACAGGGCAGGTTCGGGAGGCACTTTTATTTATAGATCTACAAAATTTAATCTAATGTTTGCTTAGAATATCTTAACGTTCCGTTTGAATTTCATGTTCGTTTCATGTTAGTGTAAATAAGTACCACGAAAAACAAAAGAAAACAAAATTAAGAATTCGAAATTTAATTTGGTTAAACAAACACATATTATACGACCGATAAGATTAATATAATTCATTAATCGATCCCGATGTATTGATTTGCCAATGCTCTCCTTGAGAATGCTAAGCTCGCTCTGAAACGGAAAATACATTATACAATATTTATGAGTATAGTTATTTACAATGCGGAATCCAAAAAGGAAGATACATATATTTGTTTCCGTTTGTACAATTTAAATTGAGGAGTGGGAAGGAAGAGGGGGATAAGTTCGACTAACACAAAGCAACTGTCGTAATTCATTACTTGTCATATTTATGCAGCAGGGAAGCCCTAGTCCGTTCTTTGTCATATCACAGTACATAGTCCGCTGCTAGTAGGATTGCTGTAGCCATAAAAATTAATTAATGATGAATGTTCAAAAAAGAAAAGATGGCCCATAGCAAATTCGATTACTACATAATCTTGGACGAGTTTCAATCCCCGTTATGTTTTCGGAAGAACCCTACACGGAGAAAGAATTTATCAGCTGAGATTCAAACTCCAGGCCTGCTGCTTGTCATTCCGGAGCATTGTCGGTAGGACTATCTGGTGTCCCACATCCCCAACCCTCCCCCTTTCTTTACCCTCGCCTCTCTCTCTCTCTCTCTCTCTCTCTCTCTCTCTCCCTCTCTCTCCCTCCCTCTCTCTCTCTCTCTCTCTAGGGCGCATCGCCAGTGCAGGTATTACAATGTGCCTGGTCCGCCAGGGGTATACATGTCTGGATAGTTTGGGATGATCAGGGGAAAGGGGGGGGGGAGATAGATAGATAGAGAGAGAGATAGATAGATAGATAGATAGATAGATAGATAGAGAGAGAGAGAGAGAGAGAGAGAGAGAGA
>RQTK01000219.1:291033-302304 GCA_003991915.1 Elysia chlorotica | reverse complement strand
GATCCAGACACATAAATAGATGGAGAGGGGAGAGGGAGTGGGAGATATAATATACAATGTACACAGAAAGGGGAGGGGGGAGATAGCGAGAGAAAGAGAGAGTATTGACTTTGAGTATAACGTCAGCACTATATATGCTACACTGTGGACGGACCCCAAGACTAAAGTCTGGCAATTTTATGTGTGCCACACACGAGACAGAGCGGCGATACCATTACTCCTGTCCCAGCCGATCACATTAAATTGACACCGATCCAAACACTATTTGGGCGAAATCGTCATGGCTTGAACCGCTGACCTACTGCGTCGGAAGCCGATGTTCTACACTGGGGATACCGAGAGAGAGAGAGAGAGAGAGAGAGAGAGAGAGGGAGAGAGAGAGGGGTGGGAGCTTTCTTATCGTCGTAATCTGCCATCTAAGCAAAATCACCAGTGGCTAGTAACGAAAAGAGTATACCTTGAGAGACCTCGAAAACTGTTAAGAAAATGGAGACACGCGTGAGATGATTCAAGGTTTTCAGCACAGAAGTACATGTATATATAAATTGGCAAACACATTTATTATTCTTCAAAATGACCAACGACTGCTTTCGCTTGGTACCTGTGTGCTAACTTTGATTAGGTTTACGCCCCCTTGGTTGCCACTAGTGAAACGTGGCCAGCAGTTGACATTCGAACTTTGGGCCTTCTGTATGCCAGTCCACCGCACTATCAACTAAACTTTTTGCGCCCCACTTGTCCACGACCCAGCATGTTATTCCACTCGAAAGGGGTGAGAAACACGAAAGTCGACTTAGCCCAGGAACGAAACAACGCACCGTAGTCTAATTACTGTGGACCGAGACTAGACTAAAGACATCGTGCTGTAGCCCTATGGGACTGTCGAGACGTAGGAAACGTTTAACTAGGAAAGAGCCTCGCTTTCCCCTATTCTACTAAGACTGTACAAGGATACAGTGACGGCGGTGAGTCGTATGCCAGTGACATTGACAGTGTGACATCATGACAGTTGACAGGCTTAATCCACTTGTCGTGTTTTCCATCCATAACTGATGCGTAACAAGACTTGAAGGACATGGAGTTGCATGTACTAGTTTACTACACTCACTGAGCACAATAACCAGCTTCGACAGTAGCCAAAAAAGTTGTTAAGGGCAACAATAGAAAACGACCGCTTTATGAAAAGGTTAACAAAAACAAAACAAACACAAAAGGATTCCTCAGCAGATATGTTTAGGTTGCGATTTCCTTTGTCCTTTTTTTCGCGCAATTTTTGGGACCTTCAAGTTTTTGTTTTGTATTTTGTTTTGTTTTTTGTGTTTTTTTAAATATCTGTTCGTTTGCCATAATGATGCGGACTGTCCGCCTTGTACTTCTACACTCACAGGATGTTCACATAGTAACTTAAAGCCAAACGAAACTATATAAGCCTCATTGAAACTACGCCTAAATTAATCGGACCAAAACTTGCGCCGTGGCCTAAATGAATTGATTCGTCAAATTCTAAAAGGCAATGAAATCGAGCAAGACCTGGCGCCAAACGATATTAACATAAGTAGAGAATGGAATTGGACGGTAAACTAATTCCCGCTGAGAAGAAGTCAAAGAAGTCAATGAGCACAGCCCGGTCTCGCCTCACAGGCCAGGAAGATTTATCTAAAGGACGACCCCTATTTTACTGTTGACGGACACACAGGAAGTCTTTAATGAACGGACTTGCGCAATGACTAACAACGACTGTCATGATGAGAATGGTAAGTGGGGACCCCTCTCTTGCCTTCTCTTTGCCTGTGTCCGCCCTTCCCCACCCCCCACCCCCCTTTTTATCTCTCTCTCTCTCTCTCTCTCTCTCTCTCTCTCTCTCTCTCTGTCTTTCTCTCATTCTATCTACATTATCTGTCTAAGGTCTCTGGCAGAACCTCTTCCCAGTCAAGAAAAAAAACTAACAAGATGAAAGAGACAAGGCTGGAATGGAATTACCGTGGCCCGTGTCCGGCCTGGTGACAAGCCCACTGGACGCTGGACACAACGATAGGAGTGGACACCAGATGACCAATACGGGTATTTCCGGTCAGGCGGGATGGCAGCAGGGAGAGAAGAGAACGTGAGGGAGGGATAATAGAGGAAGGGTAAGGAGGGCTGGGGGAGTTAGACTAAGAGTGCGCGAGATAAGGAGGGTGGAGAAAGGATGAGACGGTAAAGAGAGAAGGGAGGAGAGAGGAGGGAGGAGGAGGATGCGGCGGAGAGAAAGGAGGCAAGGGTGGTGGGTTCAGGACCAAACGGTAGGAAGGAAGAGGAAAGAGTAATGACGAGTTGGGGAACTTTTTGAGATGGGCGGAGAACAGAAGAAGCCGCAGGGAGATGATAAGAAGACCACGGCACGCCAAGAGATATTAGATGCGGCCCAATCAACCAGAAGCCTGTGGTGCTTCATAATAATTAGTTCCACGAACGCTGGTAAATGGACGGAAGAGGAAGGAGGAAGGAGGAAGGAGGTCTGTAACTTGTGAAGAGAAGTCAAGTTAGGTTAGGTGCGACACAATCAACGGGAATCCCGCGGTGTTTTGCTGAGAAAGGGGTGGCCAAAATTGGACGACAGCTAGGGAACTTGGAGAGAGAGAGAGAGAGAGAGAGAGAGAGAGAGAGAGAGAGTGAGAGAGAGAGAAAGAGAGAGAGATAGTCTCTTTCTCTCTCCGGGGCATGGAAAGGTTAGGGGAAAAGTAATGGGTACACAATGGGGGTGGTCTGGGAGCAAAAACAGCAACGAAAACACAAGTGAGTCTTTCTAATATAAAGACTACCATAGGGATATCTTAGGAGTGTTTGACAGACAGACAAAAAAAAAGTGAGGCAGGCTGTTATAATCAAAGGCGGTTGTATACAACAGAAACTTGAAATTAGCTCACTTCAATTCACATTTTACTCATTTTAAAATAAAGGATCTGGATCAGACCCAGGTCTGGAATCAGTATCACAGCTCACCAATATAGTTATGTACCACTGTTCTCCAGACAACCCGACCCCCGAGAGACTTAGTACTGCTCACAGCCAGACAGGTAAGAACACGCGAGCGGACCATGAGTTAGCGTTCAAGCCGGCCGGATTGGGAGTCCCAGCTTGTTTGTCATGATTAGTGCTCTAGCGTTGAACTGAGTTGAGATGAGTTGGTTGCTTAACGGCTTACGTCATCACTATATAATGGAGGGACCCCAAAAGTAACGTCTGACAATGTAACGCGCTGTCATGTCACACAGAGACAGTAACGGAGTACCTGGACTTCTGTCTCAGCCGGTCACAGTATACTGACACTGACCCAACCAGTAGGGACAAATTATACATTTTTTACCGATCCTGGGTTTCGAACCGGGGCCCTCCCTGTTGGAAGACCAACACTCGTTATAGCGCTAGTCTAGGCAAAGTGTGTCATCCCAACAAACCAGGCTTGTGTAAATTAATCAACCCTTCAGCACAATAGAGCGGACTGTATCAATGACACACATATGTGGTATCTAAGGTTAGTGCTAATTAGCCAACAAAACAAGTCCTGTTTGGATGTCGGTCAACAGGTCCATGGGTAATCTAGCTCCCAGAAAGTCAAGATCTTAACTGACCGACAGCCTGGGGGCTCTACAGGATCACTGTGACCACTTGAGGTCACTCGGACATGGTGACCGAGGGCTCTCTGGTCTGCTTGAGACACGGGCCAATTGGTCATCATTAGGTAAGTGGACAGACATAATACGAAGTGTCTGGATAATCAAGGACTTTGGTGGAGTGTATGTAATGTGGTTTGGTTTTATTAGATGTTGTCCATCGTCAGCAAGTAGACTATATTGCGGATGGGGCCCGAGGCTAGTGTCGAGCAAGAGCGCAATACGTGGCTTAAGTGGTTTGTTTTGTACGTTTCTTACGTCCATCGACAAGTACAAGTCTATATCGTGGACCACTTCAGACACATGGACAGGACAACACTGGACAGAACAGCCGAGGATACCCGAACATTTCTCTCAGCCAATCACAAGTTATACTGCCACTGGCCAAAGCTCTCTATCCAGCGAGATAAACTATTCACAGTATAGTTTTCATGTCGCTGTAATCCAGGAACGTCAAGGAGATGTTGCCTCCCTCTGAAAGCGAAACATCGACTGACACATGCACAATTTATCATCGGATGGAGCGACACTCCATCACAGCTGGTCCAAACTCAATAACATTACAAGAAAATGTCACGCAGAGACGGGACTATACCTACACAACGAAGACCTAGGACCTAGATATTGCGGAGAAAACCGCAGTGTTGTATACAAACCGCAGGCTGTTTAGCCCAAAGTTGCGATCAAACCGAACGGTAAAGCTAGTCAGGTCTAAGTGCACCATAGCGACCATTCAGACTCATTACGTAGTCAAGTTCCCAGCCTGGGCAGGGCTCTGTATGTATACATCGCCTTATCTGTATCTGTATCTGTCCCGGCAAGTCTTGAATAAATAGAGACCACTTATACAGACAGAGACTCCCCCATTGGTAAGGCTTATATAGAGCCTGTGGCTAACAGCTGAGGGGGTGGACGAGACAAACGGCTTCGATCTAAGGGTGGAGATAGTCACAGTTTCTCAATAATGTATTGTTCTACATATCTCTGGTTCTATTTATTTCTTGTTATCTTTCAATTTGTCTCTCTCTATATACCTCTTATACACACACACACACACACACACACACACACAATTATCTCAACCAAGGTATACCTTATAATGCAAATAAACAAACTTTTCAAGATAGATATGGGGTTGGGAGCAATGCTTGACGCTCTATTGTCTCTCACTGAGGAGTTTGTCTAACACTTGTACAGAGCTTCCGGGGAGTAAATAATTCCTTGGGAAAATTAAAACTCATTGCAGCTATTAAGTGACGAAAATCTCCACCGGGCACATGATAGAGTAAGGTTCACGATTCAGTATAAGCCGGATTTTTCAGACTAGATAAGGCTTCCTATTCCCTCGTACGTACGCTTCTTTTGCCGCATAACAACACATACCAATAAAGATTTACAGATGTAAAATGGCGAAGATAGGGGTGGAGGAAAACAAAGAAAAAGGGAGAGTTAAAAAAAACCTGCATTAACGAGAGAATTTCCCCAAAGACTGAAAACATGAACTCTGCCAAGTGACACAATTTCTTTACTAAGTTTGGATCAGTCGATTGTAATTGACATTTGGAGAAGTAATTGCTCATTCAATGCAAATAGAAGAAAAAATTGATTCTGAATGTCACTTAAGACTTTACTAGAGAAAACATGCTCTTCTTTGAAGACTTACGAAAGAAAGAACTTAAACTACGACAAATGTCATCATTCGAAGTGTACATCAAATTGTTTATTACAAACTAGGTTCTACATTGATTTAAGGCATAACAACGGAAGATTGTCAACAAATTTGTAAAATTGTGGTAAATCATTAAATTCCCAGATCTATTACGGTAAATATGCAATAGGCGCGGGTTCAACGCTCTAGGTGTAGAAAAGAACTAAGCAGTGGCTTCACCACAGTTACAGCTTGATGTTGCATGATTTGGAAATTTGTCATGATAGATATGATATTCCCAGTCCGCCATAGAAGGAAATTTAACGATCTCATCGTCTCATAACAGAGCTTTTTTCGGATTATGTTACACATAGCAATTCATTTCAGCCTTACAGATAGAAAGAATTCAATGCGTACCTGCAGTTCCCAATGATGTACAATTATGCATTATGTACTGAGCGTACCTCACTGACTGATTGAGCGGCGAGTGGATGTATAATTTACTGTGCTCACGGGCAGTTCATTACTGGTCTATTCTTTCGGTCTCAGTGACCTGTCCGACTGCGGTCGCGGTTAGGACCGACCAACAATTACACATGGTGAGCCCCGAACAATGCCAGACTTGTTCAGTAGCCCTGTGGCTGGAGGGCCAGCCAGGGACCGTGCGCATATTGTATTAATCAGATGGAGCATTGGCGTCGCTGTGGAAACCCCATTAGATGACGACGCGGGAAAGGACATAACTTACAGGATTAGTTCTCCTAGAGATTTACAATAGGTCTTCTAAATAAAACCCATAATGCTTCCTTACCAAATGCAGTAACCATTGGGGATGACGTTACAAGAAAGCACGCACAGGGGTTTGTTGAAGACATCACAAGGACTCCTTCTAAAGTCACACAATAAATAATCTCCCATACAGCGATCAACCTGCCTATGCGGAGATCATCAAACAACGATGACGCTTCAGAAAGGACGCATTGGGTGACCTCTATCGGAGGTTTCAAACGGTCTTCTTCCAACTAAAAGAATAGCCCAATAGCCCCCAGCTTTAACAGCGAAACGACCAGCAGCGTTAGTCGCCGTGTTACGTGGCTTTGAGTGGATTGCTGTTGCTCATCATTAACTAATGAAATCCCCTGCCTACCTACGTCCTGTATAAAGGAACAATGTGGGTGGCCAGTAATGAACTTCGCCAGGCGGGCTCCGGTCCGCTAAGTGAGACCGTTATACTGTTAAGTCCACGATATGGAAGAATGTTCTGAGCAGTATTTGCTGGTTACATAATAATTATGGCTCCACCAACCCTAAATGGTTCAAGGTTGTTGAAGTTTCTTTTGCTGTTGTTGTTTAGGTTTGCTTTTTGTTGTTTTTAATTGTGTGTTTTTTTTTCTTTTTGTTATTTATATTGGTTCTTGTTTCGTGTATTTTTTTTTTTTTGCTTTTGTGTTGTTTTTTTAATTTTGTTTTTGTTTCCAATCTAGAAAAAAACACCGCATATTACAACTGATGAACGCTTCAATAACATGCTTCCGTAGATCTCAGTACCTTCGCGTTGTGTTATACTTTTAGTGTTTAGTTTCATGCCACTGGACCCCGCCCATCTCGCGGCCTACGCCCTGAAATCAGAAACTGTTTGCCTAACAAAAATCCCTTCACGTGATTTTGATGATTAATTCAAGTTACCGGAATCAAGACCAAACTAGCCCGATATTTCCTTAAAGCATTAGAAAACAACAATTATGAAAACATTTTTATTTTTAAATCTCACCATCTTCAACAATTTTTATGAACGTTTTAGCGTGAAACCCTAATGCTGGTACAAGCAGACAATACAAAATAAAACATAAGTGCACCAAGTATATGAACTCAACAGTACCGACGGTAAATAAAGCAAACAACAAACCACAACAGCCATGTTAAAGCGACATTTTTTCGTCCTTGAACCAGCCTGGGCTAGGCTAAAGAGTAGCGTTGCGAGAAGCATCGAGCTTCTAGTCGGAGTATCTGAAAAACGACACACCGAGTCTACTAATTCTAACCTTTAAAAAATCTAAAAAATACTATCCTGAAGTAGACAGGAACTTTTTCTTTACAAGAACACGGCTGACCAGAAATCAGTGGGAAATGGCGTGACACGTGGAGTTTACGATAAATAGAACACATCCTCCGTTCCAACATTAAAATCTCTAGTGATCAATTTTTTTTTTAATCCGTATTTCCAAGGGGAGAGTTTCTCAGCCTAAAATTCCTGGAAAGAAAAAAAAATATAATGTCGGGCTGACACCCTAATCCATCCTGTTCCGGCACCGTGATTGTGACAGAGCGCGCAGCGTTCGTTATCAAGGAGAGCAGCTTGGCTTTGCCCAGAATCAATACTTTTTTTTAATAATTTTTTTTTTACATACCAGGACGTTTCATTGAGAAAGATTCAAACACGCTCTCAAATTTTTGAGAGAGAGAGAGAGAGGGGTCGAGTCATTTTAATTATTTTTGTTGATGTTGTTATTGTTGTTGCTACTGCTGTTCTTGTTGTTGTTGTTATTATTATTATTACTATGTTTTGTTAATAATTTTTAGGGGGTTGCTTTCATTGTTAGTTTTCCTCCTCCTCATTTTTCAAATTATTATTTTTCTATTGTTATTTTAAATCAAGACGATTTTTTTTTCAACGGGGCAGAGTGACTGACAAAGTTTTTCATGTCACGTGTAACGTTGGAGGTCATTGAAACAGAGACAGAGGACAAAGAGGGGCTGTGGGGTTAGCATACATCAAGACAATAGGAAAACAGACCACAGAAGAGAGAAACGGAGGCGATAATTTGTCTATGGCGTCTTCCGAAATTCCAATGCAGCGTCGATAAACAACGAAGGTTGACGCATCCGATCATACAATGAGGATTTCTCACACACACAATGGGGCGACCTCAAGGCCAAAACAGAGCCATATGCGCGCCGTGAGGGGAAACAATACGCTTTCGTCTTTGTCCATTTAAGTAAGATCTAAAAAAAATAATAAAGGAAAATCTCGATTGGAGCTCAGCGAGGGCACAGTAACGGCAGAAAAAAAACCTCTTACAATATTAATCAACAACAACAACACCAACAAAAACAACACTAACAAAATATACAACAAAGTCAAAAGCTATAATAACACCAGCCACCGTCACCACCACCAACAACAACAATAGCAGCGGCAATATTAACAACACCAACAACAACACATGATGCACCATGCAGTGTTGGGACTCCAACTGTTCAAACCCACCAAAATCCCCTGTAACTCCCTATGAGCTTTGCGCTCTCGTACACCTATAAAAGCCCACTGAGAGGACCGACATTAAAGATTTATCGTTTGTCTTGCATCGTTATGAGATGTCAAAGCTGTTTGGGGCCCATTAAAACCCAAAATATTGTGATCCTCCCACCTCTCTACCACGCGCGACGCCGTCTATTTTGAGCGACTTACAAGGCCAGTTTGAGGGTTTTGCCTCGGTTATTGCATTCTTCTCAGTTTTTAATGACACGAGATAGCCAGGTGTCAGGGTCGTTGGAAGCGCGGAATACAAATATTGGTGACATTGAAAACAAGTCTCACTGTCATCACGTAACTCAACAATGTGGAGAACGTCTCAATGTGAACAACGCTAAATTGACTCAAACGTACAACGCTCAAAATAATGGTCAAAATTTCAAATTCACCGAAAGTGCACTTGCAGCGTGTTTGTTGGATTCTTAAAGCTCGTCGTCAGCAACTACTTGCAATCTATTTTTCTGACGCTGGCAAGACCATCCAACAATAATGGTGCTGCCACCCAGAGACAGTTCAGGGGACACAAGTTCTTCTTGCTCAAGCCGATCAGGCAGCAAAGTAATACAGTAATAGTGACAAAGTCAGCGCAGAACAAAAAACGACCACATCGGAGATCAAACTATGGTACATTCTGATTGAGAGCCCCGCGCTCTACCGGTACTATTCTATACTGACTAGCAGGAAGTCCGCAGTTCGAATCTCAGCCAGGAACTACCCCCGTTTCCGCATCGGATTCCTTGAAAAACAAAGTTCGTGAGAATATTCAAAGGGAAAGTAAGCTTTGATTAGTTTTACATGTTCTAAGTTTCTGCAATTAGAAACATGAACTGCATACATAAAGTTAATCAGATGTTTCTTTTTGTCCCGTTTAAAGTGATCGGCTGAGCTACATCAAATACACCCCCCCCCCAATACACACACACACACACACACAGGCGCATGTGTGCCTTGAGGGTCAAAATAGTGAGATCCACCAGTACCGCAATCTTCAACCCATAACTAACGTAACAAGTGTCAAGTGAGGACATTGCAACATATCCAGCAGCCAGCCTGACATGCGGACGGTGCCGCCACAGCTGGGCAGGAACAGCGCCTGTTTGGAGAGATGTAAACCATCTGACGCAATCTGGGTCACGCCACGTCAACTGCTGCGATAAAGTACAGTACTCTGCATTTGGCAGTCCCTGACACCTACAGCTGTGTTGGTGGTTGGTGGCAGCGTCTCTTTACTTCATTAGTCCACAGTAGTCGATTTTTGTTGGTTTTTTACATTGAGTGCCAGAGAGTTCAGTCGGTTTAGGTTCAGGCTGGCTCGCAGGAAGTTCATGGTTTGTATCTTTATGGTATCCCTACTTCTGCAAAGAGTTGATGCTGCTTCTATTTGTGGTCATTACGCAAGCGATGTTTAAGAAAAGCAACGCTACTTATTTCCTGATTTCATCACCCTTCAATTTCTGTTCCCACTAAATATTTATTATTTTCATGCCTATGGGCGAGTTTGACACCAACTTTTCAAAACTTTTTTGTTTTAACTACCGACAGACAAAGCGTATAAACAAACACAATCTCACATCTTGACATTTGAATTCGGAATGAAAGGTGTGAGAGGCCAGCACACTAGAAGTAAGTGTGAGAGCTACAACGTATATATATATCAAGGTAAAGAACCCAAGCCCACTTTTGACACAAATGAAGCCTCATAGCGTCTGTGCTTGTAGCGAGTTTTTGGTGGGTTTTTTTTTCCCCCCACTCTTCCTGTGAGTGGCAGGACACAACAGGTTTCCCCCCATCCCAGTTCCCCCCACCCCGGGGAATGACAGACATCACCTACAATGCAATTAGCAAACGGTGGGAAAACCGAAAATAAATAAAATTATCCAGATGGATTTAACGCCCCATGTGGGATCCTTAAAGAAGGGGAAAAAACACAAACAGTACTCCAGTGGGCTTTCTGTATAAAACCCTTCGTAACAATAATGTATATTTACACGCATTACGCTTAAGTGAGAAAATATACGCTCAGGAACATTCTCAGAGTGTGTTTCCGGCCTATAGATTATTAATATAGGTGTTGGGATGGCGCACGGATAAACAGTTCTCGTAATGACGAAACCTTTGGTTACTTTCTATTATCCCCTAAGGTTCCCAAGGAATCGCATGTAGGCGTCAGATGAGATTCAAACCCCGCACCTCTTGATCGTTCATCCACGCGATATTGACTAAGCTATCAGGCGCCCCGGTGCAGGATTTTGTTTCTATGAGATTTGAACATTGAGTTTCCGGCAGTGCCCGTCCGTGCAAGGCACTATAAACTGAGCTCTCTGACACTCGTGTTATGTTCCTCATGTTTAGTTATTTTTAATAGCTTTTGCAAGCAGTTTCACATCCATTCAAAGTCTTTTTACACCACCACCAAGACGTATTTTTCGCGACTCTTAATGGGGAAACCCTATACGACTCAACGTTTTAAAAACGTCTGACGTTACCCTCAATTGTCAATAGTCACACAATATTTAGGTGTTTTTAATTACTTCAGCGGTGGCATAGATCCAAAGGTTTCAGTTTAAAAAGTCAAACGAATAAGAACGGCATAGAGGCAGAAAGAGACAGAGATAGACAGAGAGAGAGAGAGAGGACAGAGACAGACAGAGACAGAT
>RQTK01000219.1:224278-290848 GCA_003991915.1 Elysia chlorotica | reverse complement strand
CTCTCTCTCTCTCTCTCTCTCTCTCTCTCTCTCTTTCTCTCTCTATCTCTCTCCCTCTCTCTCTCTGTGTCTCTCCGTCTCTCTCTTTCTTTCTCTCTCCATCTGTCTTCCTTCTCCTGTTGACTCACAATCAGATGGACTGAATCACCCAATCTATCAAACCGAGCCACAGTACCATTTCACTCGCAATAAGGCAGTCTCCATACGGCGCGTTTAATTAGTTGCTCCAATGGGCTTCTCTCACAGCTCATACATTTTATCGCATTTTTTCTTACATTTTCTGTTTGAACATGAGTGCATGCATTTATATATTTCATTATATTGTTGTGCAACAGTATGTGTGTGCTTTTGTTGTTGTTGTTGTTGTTGTTGTTGTTGTTGTTGTTGTTATTGTTATATTATTTATACTTCTATTGTCAGTACGTTACTATCATATATATCTCATCACCGTTTGGTAATCTTATAGCGACACAGTATGAGCTCTTTTCTGTTAAAGATGTTATACTTGAAAAGCTCTCAGGTAGTCTATCTATACATACATCACACCGTCCTTATTGTAACTCACGTGTCGCAAAAAAAAAAAAAAAAAAAAAAAAACATCGACAGACACGCATAGATTTAGAATAAAGAATTAAACCAGTCCATCGCAAAAAAAAAAGGACTGACGCACAGGTTGTCAAAATGTCAGACCGAATTAGTCAGGGTCCGTTAGCGTTAGAGTACCTTAGAGCCGGGGCTACAACAAGACAGGTATTGACAGACAGTGTGAGACACGCATACATCTGGACTAAAAAGGGTTAAATCATTCCGGGGAAAGTAAGGACTGACAGGGGTGCCGGATTAGCTTGTTGCGTATCACGTTTAAGATGCATCATCGGTGAGCGTGATAGTAACAGCTGAGATAAGGTCAAAACCCGGGTGATATTGGTGGTGGTGATGAAAATGACGATTGTTTTGGTGGTGCTGGTGGTGATGAAAGGGTGGCGCTTTGGGTGACGATGATGATGATGATGGGCTGTGATGATGAAGATAAAGTCTGTCGATTTGGGTGACGATGATGATGATGATGATGATGATGATGATGATGATGATGATGATGATGATGATGATGATGATGATGATGATGGTAGTATTAGATATGATGATAGTTATGATTATGTTTGCGATAATGTTGAAATCATGTTAATTGGTGGTGGTAGTGGTTGGAAAATGATAATTGTTTTGGTGTTGGCTGTGATGATGAAGATAAAGTCTGTCGATTTGGGTGACGATGATGATGATGATGATGATGATGATGATGATGATGATGATGATGATGATGATGATGATGATGATGATGATATAAGATGATGATGATGATGATGGTAGTATTAGATATGATGATAGTTCTGATTATGTTTGTGATAGTGTGGAAATCAAGTTAATTGATGGTGGAAGTGTTTGGAAAATGATGGTTGTTTTGGTGTTGGTGGTGATGATGAAGATAAAGGCTGGCGCTTTGGGTGACGATGATGATAGTATTAGAAATGATGATGTTATAATTAATCATGATGATGTATGGTGGTGGTTATCCTCCCCCCTTTTCCCGGTGTGTTTTAGAACAATGCCAATGTCAAAGTCCAATTCAGCTCTGGGTGATTACGCAACAGACTGTGTATCTTGCCACGAGTCGATAATCCCAGGCGGACACGCACCTCACTCACTTTTGGATACATCAGTGAAGAAAACCTGTATATTAGACTCCCGACCGATGTGTTTATGTTCAGACCTAGTTCTAGAAAAAACATTAACAACCGCAACTATGCTCTTCTTTCTTTTTTTTCCCCACATGATCGTGTAGATGGCAATGGTGTAGAACGGGTTGCAGTCGTTGCACCTGTACATGAGGAACACTGCACCCAGTGCCGCATTCCTAGCGCACGGAAATAATGAGTAAAATACGAAGCATCTCCCCTACTAGAACCCAGCTGTATCTGTAACTATAGCAGCAGCAGCTGATACTGTATTACAGACTCTAGCGCAAAACCGTTAGGTAGGCTGAAGTACATTTACGGAGGCTCGAAAGCTTTTCTCACATCTAAGCTCCGTCGTGGTTTGACTCTCTCTTTCCATCTCTCTCAATCCCTGCCTCTTACTCTTTCCCCATCTCTTTTATTCTCTTTCTCTCTCTCTCCTCTCTCTCTCACTCTCTTTCTCTCTCTCTCACTCACATTGTATCCCTATCTCTCATTCCCGTCTGCCTCTGTCTCCCTGTGTCTCTGCCTATCTCTCTGTTTCTCTCTCCTTTCCCTCTCTCTTTCGCTGTCTGTCTCTCTTTCTCTGTATGTATGTCTATCTGTCTGTCTATTTCTCTCTCTCTCTCTCTCTCTCTCTCTCTCTCTCTCATTATACCCCCATTAACTCCGACCAAGTTTGCTTCTCGTTATAGATGAATAGATCTACCCCTTTTGTTTCTGGACAAACAGAAGGAACCGTATTGTTACTCGACTCGAGGCAACAGGCCCTCGTCTAACGTTCGCATTGACACTGGCTTAGTACATTGTGCTGGTACATAGAACAACACCCCAGGGGTCCCAGCCAACTGTTTGTTCCCAAAGACGATTGATTTGTGGTCTGATCACCTCTGTTGCAAACTAATCAACAAACAGTGGAGAACTACACCCAGAATAGACCACAGAGACCAACTAACAGGGGTCGGTTAAAAAACGCACAGCTACTTTTGAACAGGCTCAACTACCTCCCACCTGGAACAAACAATACGAAGATTAATATGAATCCAACACTGAAATTCTTGATACAAATCAATTTTTCAACCAGTGGATCAGAGGTGACAACTTTACACACATAAAATTATTCAACCTTACGAAGGACGATTCTCGGCCCGAGACGTGACTCAATTTAATTGAAATCTCTTTTTCAACACAGAAGCGATTTCGCTGTAAATATAATACCCCATTAAACTTACTTAAAATGTCTCAATTTTTTGGCACCATAATACTCGATTAATCTTGAAATCAAGTATTCAGACGTTCTTTATGGAAATAATTATGATAACAGCGGCGACAGAGGTGACAATTGATCTGCCACGCATTCGTAGCGACAACCACTGGGCGATTGGGATGTAAAAAAAAAAAATCAAAGGTGAAGTCAGATCGATGGAATAGCTGCACCAGCAACAGGTAATAACGATGTATTGGTGGTGTATTAGTGATATAAGGTGATTGGTGATGATGATGATGATGATGATGATGATGATGATGATGATGATGATGATGATGATGATGATGATGGTGGTGGTGGTGGTGGTGATGTTGGACAGGCTTAATGAAAAATAACGAACTGATGATGATGATGATGATGTTGGTGGTTGTCATTTTTTGATGAATCATAAATATTTGGATGGTAAGTAGGGCAATAGTGATGGTGATGTTGATTTTGGTGTCAGTGGAAGTACATTGTAGTCGTGAAGATGAAGCTAGTTGATGTAATGCTGACAATTATACCAATATCCATCCTGACCATACCGTCGCACCAATTCAAATTAAACTATTCTAACTCGCTCGATCTTTTCTCATTTCACTGATGTTATTGCTTACAAATTCTCCACAGAACAAATTACTTTCACAAGAAGCTGCAAAACCACAGATTCCTAAGAAATCAAGGATGAGATGAGGACCGAAAATCACGTTTGAATGTGCACAGAATGAGTATCCTTGTTGAATAATGAATATAAGATAGTCACAATGCACAACTAAATTCATTCACAAAAAAACTCACAAGTTTCTATGGTAACTTTATGATAAATCAACGGGAACTGTAGCATATATATCTATGCGAACACTTACGCCTGAAGAGTTAGCCGACATCATTGATCAATATTAAAATAACATAAGCATAAATTAAATAATGCGCTGGTGTAAAAAAATAATTAATTGCTACCTTTTATAACACACAAATTGGGATCTAGCTAATCAAATTGGAGCGTGTCAAAACATAGGCAAATACAGTGTTCGATGCTGAACAGATCTTGAGCGACTAGCGACTAGCGACGCTCGGCGACTGAGCGTCGTGAAACATGAACGGATTTCCTTCCCCTGCCAGACGACACAGGCTTGCCGCCTTGCCGTAGTTGCCGTCAGCTGGCTGAGAGCGACTGGACTCCAGAGGGCCCGCCACACAGCTGGATTGAGCTGGCAGCCGACACTGGCGCTTGCACTGGCGGTGACAAGGCTGGGCTCAGAGAGGGCGGGGGCAGGTAGGCGCTCTCGATAATGATGCTAAGGCAGTCGCTGCATCTAGTTATTTGGCATCGTAGACAATCAGACAGGCATAGAGATAGATAGATAGATAGATAGATAGATAGATAGATAGATAGATAGATAGATAGATAGATAGATAGATAGGGACAGACTGGCAACAACAACCAAAAAACAACAAATAGGTAGTTAAATAGGGAGAGAGGGTGTGTGTGTGTGTGTGTGTGTGTTCCGCCGTTCATAAACGGGTTCTATTTAGAAAACTAGAACTTCGACGATTCCTGATGTAAAAAAGAAGAGGGTGAAATTATAGTGAAGACAGGACAAAAAAATGGTAACAGTAGTATATAAAATCACACAGCAAGGGTGTGTGTAAAATAAAAATAAAGGGCAGGTTGCTAACCCACATATTGAAAGACGTATTCAGGTTTACTGAACATTTATTATATACATTAACCCCTTAGGATCACATAAAGATCATGTACTTTACTAGCTAGTCATACTCGTGATCTACCTGTCATGACTTGAAACATGATTACTTTCACCTTTCAGGCGGTTTGCTCCTCTGGTTGAAAACTAAACAAAAATATCAATTAACCTCGCCAGGCCAGAAAATACAGGTAACATCATTAGACATATACACAGACAATGATAGTCACCAAAATCCAGGCCAGTTTCTTTTTTCTTTTTTTATGAAATTTAAAAAAAAAAAAGACAAGATCAAAATTTGACACGATGTTTTTTCTGCAATATTCACCAGAACAATGGGAATTCTACGTCTGACATTCAGAAACAAAGAAGACAAATTAGAAAACGCTCGATGAAAATGAACGAGGGTCTTGATTATCCCAAATACCCATGATCACTGCGCGGAAATGGATTCTCAGCCCCACATAACAAGAACCGGGAAAACCACGGCAATATGACCTAAGCTGTTGTAGCTAGCGTGTAGTGATTAATAATTAAATGGATTGTTTTTCAATACTGTCTTTCTTCTTATTATTTTGTATATGTGTGTATTGGTGGAGTAAAGAAAGAAAATCGCGGTTTTGCTATATAAACGATGAATAAGATGACGATTTCAGTTATATTTTTATATTGGATTAAACTTGAAGTACACTTAATATAATTCTATCTCTAGAAGTAATAGTAGCAGTGGTGTATGTTGTTGCTCTCTCTCTCTCTCTTTCTCTCTCTCTCTCTCTCTCTCTCTCTCTCTCTCTCTCTCTCTCTCTCTCTCTCTCTCTCCTCCTCTCTCTCTGACCCTGCCTCTCTTTGTCTCTCTTCTCTCTTACTTTCTCTCTTTGTGTCTCTCTCTTACACTCCCTCCCTCACTCTTTTTCTCTCTCTCCACACAAACACTCTGTGCATTGTATTTTATAGCAATAATATCATTGAAGTATTCAGGCAGAGAAAAAAAAACCCACGAATATTCAATTTTTTAAATTAAAAAAGAACAAAATGCTTTTCCCCTTTATAGTCATGTTTCAATTTCATAAGAGATAAAGAAAACAAAATCCCAATTTTTGCCCATACGTTTACAAACTGGAACTAGGTTTTCGATGATATTCACGTGATAATTGTGCCGCGTTTTCCCTAAGGGGGGCGCCAGGCGAAACCTTCGGGCAGGACTAATTTCCATAAGATTATTACTGTTGGTACGAGCTGCCCACAGACTATGATTGAGGCCTTGCCAAGGATAACAGTCTCTGGTCGACCAGGCATTCAATCGCAGACAGCGTGCCTGGTCTGGGACTGACTTGAATAATGAAACAAGTTTTAGAAATACAAGCGGCTCATAGCTCTGTAGATAGACCGTTGGAAGACAACAGCAACAGGTCCCAGGTTCGATACTGCATCGACATGTCAGGTTCCCTGTTGATTTAAGATTTGCGCCAATAATTCGTCTGGCTGAGAAAAAGTCTTGGAATATTTAGCTTCATCCTCTTTTCCTCCTTATCTTTCTTTCTCTGATCAGTGCAATAAACAACTCTCCACATGTGTCCGCTAGGGCCAGAAAGGTGGAGGATTGATGCATTGTTGACTGTATGGATATTGTGATTCTAAACCTAAAGCCTCTTACTAACTAAACCACTGAATGAAGCAGTAATTCAACCCTATGCTATAATGTTCGACAGCAATCGAATACACATTCAATTTAACAACCAATAGAGGTTGGTGCAGACCAAAATAATGTATATGTATATTGTAAATTCAGTAATAAAAACATAACTAAAATAAATACATGTACATAGGTTGGGACCAGTTTGGGGTGACTTTTCTACGTAATTTTCATTTCAATCCACTGTTCCTGTGACGAGTGCGGCTTTCCATGTCTTGGTTTATATATGGGTTGATGGACTATTTGGCAGCGCCTGTCTCCTGCAAAATGTCCCAAAGAAGACTGGCCACCAACGAGTGAGGCTGGGTGAAACGTCACACACCCCTATCGTTTACCTTTTCACTTCCGGCTGGTTCAACTCAGTCCCCCATTTCGCTCAATAAGATTTAGTTCCCCAAATTCAGGTATCTTTCAATGTATCTTAGCGTCGACAAATATTTTTGATAAATCCAGCCTGGCTTCCAAACAGAAGCAGTGCGCGCAAAAATAATTAAATGTCAAGAAAAATAATACTGATAATAATTTAAAACAACAACAAACAAGTGAACGATTTAGAAAATTTTTCCAAACGATTCGCTGCAATAACCAAAACGACCTCCGCAACTATAAGCCTAAGGGACCCGTTAACACCAGCTAAGATTCAAACACCAGACCTTCTGCCTACGACTTCAGAGCACTATCAACTCAACCACCTGGCACCCTTGCCCTAGCCCCCCTGGCTGTTTATCACCGGTTCCAAATGTACCAGTCGGCTGTTTACTGATCCTGTTTTAATTTGGCGCGCCTCGGGCAGCCTCAGTTGGCACTGTGTAAACTTGCTCGCTTTTCCGGCCGCCTTTGCGGGGAATGGTGGGGCGGAATTGGGGCCCTGGATTAATGGGGAAACAAAAGCTCTGATGGACCCAACTGATAATACATGTACGGGAGGGCGCTGAAAACGTTACAGACTGAGATGATGAATCGTGTGACTACGATGCAAGCAAGGGCCCGTACGACCCAGCGCAGAACTCAGTCCAATGTACGCCCCGGCAGTCCGAATCTGTCCGTTCCTTTATCGACGCACGCTATTCATTTTTAATCAACGGCCGGATTATGTTGGTTTTGCGAAAGCGCAGAGCAAACGGGGAAAAAGAATGGAATTGGGAATTACCTAAAGGGGTCAGCGCACGCTGTGCTGTACTTGTGAAGAATCTGTTAATTCGCACAGCAAATTAGAAACGGTAAAAAATTTTTTTTTAATATTTAGTTCACAGTAATTAAGTGATTGTTGTTGTTGTTAAAGTCGATTAAAGTCTTAAAATTGAGAAAATACGAGAAACAAACATAAAGAAAGTTCATGTATATGAAAAACAAATATACTCACACAATCTGTGCATGCGACATACTTGGTCACATTCGTTTTTAGAAGACATGGGAAAATTAGAGAAGAAACAGTCACAAATTAAATCTACATTGAGGCAAAATTTTAGAAGGAAAGACGAGGAGAAGACAAATAAAAAGTAATGCGAAATTAATTGAACTAGCACCGAGGCTATCTGACATCCTCGACTAGCACCTTATGTAAAGTCACATTTTCTCTCTACCACGACAAAATCCGGCGCCGCACGCTATCCAGTAGACCAAGCGTCGCGCGAATGTAACACACTGTGAACTGCCCCCCAAATAATACATGAAATGCTATACCCCCATCCGTACACTGAAAACTACCTCCAAAATAAGACATGTAATGATATATTCCCACCCTTACACTGAAAACTACCTCCAAAATAATACATGTAACGCTATAACTCCCATCATAACCCTGAGAACTGCCTTCAAAATAATACATGGAATGCTACAGATACCCAACCTTTGGATGGCTTTAAGTCATTCAGGTTTCCTAAAGAATCATACTACGGAACCTTAGATTTGAACCTCGGACTTTGGCAGTGCAGTCCAAAGTACTAGCACACTGTAGTTGCGGAGTTCCCAGCATGCTGAGTAAGAAACACATACACACAGTGCCTAAAGCGCTTATCTATTTTTGCGGTTAAACATTCTAATTGAGGGCTGGTAGTAATCCCCTCGAAGTATAAAATTGTCGTATCCATTAGAACTGTATTTAAATCAACTAAGAAATATCATAAAGATTCTGAAACATAAATTCTATAAACAAAACAAACAAAAAAAAAAAAAAACATTTGTGCACAAATTACCTCCTCATTCCAATAATTCGTCGACTTTTCTAAATATCGTCGTAATCAGAATTAAGCGCCCCATGAAAGCGAATGAAATGTGAGCAAGAGTATCGTATCTATTCACTAACAACGAATTCACTGTTATATTCCACACTCAATAAAAATGTCTTTAAAATAGAGCCGACATTAGCAGCAAATTTTGAGGAATAATTTAACTCACACACGAAAAACTATTTAACTACTTTTGTCTTCTTGGCAAATTAATGTCACAGTTGATGACTATCATAATAATCTCCAAACCAATCCACACAATCCCAACAAGAAATCAAGGTAAGTCCAAGTCCTGACGTCGAGTAGTGAACTGGTAGACTTCGGCAACATTCAGAATGAAATTCCTTGAAGTAACGGTACAACTCCATAGGCAACACTTGAGTAGGGGGTGGGGGAGGAGGTTGAGAACTAGAGAGAGAGAGAGAGAGAGAGAGAGAGAGAGAGAGAGAGAGAGAGAGAGAGAGAGAGAGAGAGAGAGAGAGAGAGAGAGAAAAGAGTGAAAACAGCTGTGGCTAATCAGCCCACCATCTCTCCCCAAACGGTTTCTTCTCTCTATAATAACCAAAAGAGTAGTTCAAGCTCTACGGTCTGGCACAGTACTAAGTTTCTCTCTGTACGGCTTAAGGCAAATCGCCGACTGATATACAGTAGCTTATATTCCCGCCCCGCCATCCCGGGGCTATACTGCTGCCAACCTAAACGCACATAAAAGAATACAAATTTAGCATTGAAAAGTAAGAAATTAATGTTCACACATACGCGTTTTGTGGTTACGGTTGGATGCTTAAGGGGTTAAGAATAAGAGAGTCGACTGTGGCCGCTACAAGTCCAACATCCATCCATCCCAGCTGTCGATCCCAGGACGGGATTGAGGGTGGTGAGCGGGGAGTTCCCGGCACGCGCCAGTACGCGTAAGGTGAGTACCTTCCCCCCTGGCGGCTCAGGTAAGAGGATTCACTCTCGGGTCGCTTGGGTGCGTTACGCGGAAACGTCTTTCAGGGCGTCTTTATTCGAAGGGCGTCGAAATATGCCTTCTCTTAGTCATCCCAAAATAACCGCCCAAGTCATCCATGCAGAAGATACCTAGACATACATTAAAAATCGCCTTTTGAAAGTAAATGTATCAAAATGAGCTATGTCATTAAACTATTGGGTGCAGTTAGGATTTTTACGTCGTTGTAGAAAAAAAAATTAGAGTATCATTCTGCCATATCTTTGCTGATAGATGAATGGTATTATGAGTGAGAGAGTGAGTTTGTATTATGCATGTATACTCAGTTATGTTTGAGAAAAAACTGTGTTCGCTTAACTTAAGTCTCCTCGATGACTTCACTTTAATCGCTTATGCACAGAAAGGAAAGCTTCGTAGAAGACGAATCTGACCTTGCTCCAACTATACCAACCATGGAAGCCCTTTTCTTTTCTTTCCTTTTTTTTTTTAAAAACAAGTCAGTGACGTCGGAAGTTGAAAGATGAGCAGGCTGGGACTGAGTGCGCCAGGTGAGAGTCTCTGTCCGCAGGATTAGCGGGAATACCCGTTAGATAGTTTAACTCGCTAGATACAAAGAGCCGTAAGCGGAGGATCCCGGCTAAACCAAATATACATCCGCACTTTTGGTTCTCTTTGTCATGTCTGCCTATCCGACTCGCACTTCCTTCCTTCTTAACCAGTACTAAGCCACCACTCGTCTATCTCTAAAATCCAGAATCAATAAAACCATGTTGAATTAACAAATTATATCACCGTCCTTTCAGTTTATCTGTCTACCTGCCTGCCTCATCCCTCTTCCACCCCACCATCCACCCATCTCTAAAAACTTGTGCAAACTTTACCCAGACTGCAGAGCAGACGTGTCAACAAAACATATCTCCGCAGTTTCCGTTCACTCTGTCTATCCCAGCCTCGCTCCCTCCTTCCTTAATCCGGCCAGACCGCAGACGTGTAAACAAATCCATTTCTCCGGGTCAGTTTGTCTCAAACCTAAATAACCCCGCAAGCTTGGATAACCCGAACCCGGGCCGCATCCCATGTTCACCGCACAGCACAGCACAACCCGCCTCATCTTCACAGTCCAGAGCCCAGGCCCATCATTCAAGACGGACAAACCTGTGGGAAGATGCTCTTACGGTCCCAGGTAACCACTGATTAGCTTTACGTCATGTGATTTCCCGCAAAATCCTATACACAACTGTATACCGAGAGGGACGCGGGAAAGGGGGATGTGTGTGTGTGTGTGGGGGGGGGGGTGTTGATGTTGTTGAGTTGGTTTAACGTCCAACTTCAGCACTATATAGGCTATATTGTGGACGGGCCCCAAGACTGATGTCTGACAATTTTATGTGCTGCCACACACGAGACAGGGCGGGGATACCATGACTCCTGTCTCAGCCAGTCACATTAAACTGACACCGACCCAACCAGTAGGGAGCGCAATCGCCAGGGCTCGAATCCAAACCTTTTGCGTCGGAAGCCGATGTTCTACCCCAGGACCACAGCTCGCTCAAAGTACTAGCTAGAGTACCCACTTTGAAAGCTAACTGTGATTAGTTTTATCTCCAAACTATACGTCTCTGAAGTACCAATGAAGGTTTTGCGATCAACACGGCGGTAACGGAAGACATAAACACGCCCTTCAGCCTAGACATTGGGGTTTTCCTATCGCTCATTGGCTCAGTAAGCCTTGAATAGAGATTGACCACCGGTGCAGAATCTCTTAGTAGAATCTTTATCGCAAGATCTCTACCATCTAATTCGAAGACGACAGGCGCTTACATTGAGATTGGAACTTCCAACTCCCGGTTGTCAGTCAAGAACACTACCGACTAACCTCCACTTTCTCCAAAGAACACCAGAGTGTCCTGCATTTTGTCCCATCCCACTCACCAGGATTGGGGAAAAGGAAAACGAGAACAGAGACACCACCGGGTGCACAGTTGTCACTACCGCCCTAATCTCTGGAGAAACAAAGTCCCAGACGGCAGACACTAGGTCCCCATACTAGACTGTGCCAGGCAACCAGTGGTATTTTCCCGCGATAGAATCTGTTTTTGGATGTCATTAGCTGGGCCTCGTGTGGAGGGACCCAGACAGACGGGCAGAGACACAGTCTTGAGGAGGGGTTGGGGGAGGCATGAAGACACAGATGTGGAGGGGAGAGATAGATAGATAGATAGAGAGAAAGAAAAAGGGATGAGAGAGATATTAAAGAGAGACAGAGAGGAAATATACACAGACAGAGAGGAAAGAAGAGAGAGAAAGATAGAAAAAAAAAGAGAGAGAGAGAAAAAGAGAGAAAGAGAAAGAAAGAGAGAGAGAGAGAGAGAGAGAGAGAGAGAGAGAGAGAGAGATGGTAGGACAAGTGCGGGAGGGAAGAGCAAAATGGATGATATATTAAGATCACACAGAGATATCTGCACTGGAGAAAAAGACATAAAAAGCCTCAGAAATAAGTAAAGTTGATCAGAATAAGATTCGTTCACGTGAACAAAAATTCATAAAGCGTTCTCTATCTTTTGTGACATCTTTAACCTATTTTCACACCAGACAAAAGTTATAAAGTCATTCCATAATAGCAGCTTGGAGTCATTTTAAATTAATCGAATCGAGTTAGCATTAAAGCCTTGCTATGACTTTAAAACGTCGTTGGTTGTTTTTTTTTCTTAAGGGTATGAAGGCAATACGAAACTGAAAAGGAAAAATTCAACAGCAACGACAATAACAATATTGAATAACAACAACAAAAAGTAGAAGAATACCACAGAACAAAGACTAACTGATTCACAATGGTGGTGTTTAAAAATGGAATGTGGGTCAGCGAAATGCCAACACCTCACTATGATAACGGGAGGAATCTCTGATCGAAAGGTTTCCAATCTCGGATCGAAAGGCCAGATTCTTAGGCTAAAGTGGTCATATGCTGAACAAACTAAGGGTAGAGAGAGAGAGAGAGAGAGAGAGAGAGAGAGAGAGAGAGAGAGAGAGAGAGAGAGAGAGAGACAGATAGAGAGAAAGAGAGGCTGGAAAAAATATGCGTGTGTGAAAGAGAAGGAGAAAAAAAAGATGTATTTGTGCCTGTGTGTATGTACAAAAAAGAGACGAAGAGTGCGGAAGAGACACAAAAATAGACATAAAGCAGAGATAGACTACAAGTAGGAGAAACATTTTTAAAACGATAATGGATTACAAAATTCAAAAACGGTTGGCTGCAAGGATCTCCGGGGACCTTAATGTAGTATTGATGGCCGAGAGAGGAAGACAGTCAGGTGGCTTTGATTTCATCGATAAAAAACACTTGGCCTTTAAGACTTTTTGTCCTTTCTATGGTTACAATCGAAAGGGATTAGGCACCAGAGAAAAAGAACAGGAGGAAGAAGACGAAGAGGAAGTATGAGGAGCACGAGAAGGAAGAAAAAAAGCAGAAGTGGAAGAAGAAGAAGAAGAAGAAGAAGAAGAAGAAGAAGAAGAAGAAGAAGAAGAAGAAGAAGAAGAAGAAGAAGAAGAAGAAGAAGAAGAAGAAGAAGAAGAAGAAGAAGAAGAAGAAGAAGAAGAAGAAGAAGAAGAAGAAGAAGAAGAAGAAAAAGAAGAAGAAGAAGAAGAAGAAGAAGAAGACAAAAGAAAGAAGATGAAGAACTGAATGAGGAAAGGCCAGGAAGGGAGGGTGGAGAATGCATTCTCTTTCTAATCCAAATGTCCAGTAAGGGCTTCAGCCTGACCACCTGCCGCCAGACAATGGCCACAGTAGGTGGCCAGTGCGTGTACAACAATACCTGCACACAATACACCGGGGGGTGGCGTAACATAGAGCGGTGTCGGTTTCACCTGAACAAATATTGTGGGAGAGAGAGAGAGAGAGAGAGAGACAGACAGAGAGAAACGCAGGTAGAAATAGAGGTAGACAAAAAAAGACGTGGCAAGAGAGGTAGACAGAAAACCATGTGGCAAGAGGCAAGGAAACCGAGTGAAAGGAAAAATAGAAAATACGACAGAGGGAGAAAAGACATGTAGAGAAAAACAGAGTGAGTGTGAATACGAACAGGAAACATCCTTGCACATTGTGCAACGGTTTAAAAGGGTACATGTGTATGCAAATAGATAAAGGGAGAGAGAGAGAGAGAGAGAGAGAGAGAGAGAGAGAGAGAGAGAGAGAGAGAGAGAGAGAGAGAGACAGAGAGAGAGAACCATGATGCCCTCTCAGGGTCGACTCTCAAGAACACACTATTGGCGCATCATAAACAAAATTGGTTATTTTCAGTATCTATTAGCTGACAAAATCTCATAAGTGCATTTTAGAGAATATCCCTTCTGCAATGTACGTGTCATGGATATCGTTAGATGTCGCAAAATCCAGATGAAACTAATACCACCAAATGCTCGTTCTGGTATTTTCAAGGAACATTCTTTTCGGGTTCTACCTATCAAACAGGCGACCGTCCGCACTATAAACTTAGGCGCGACAGCATTACACCGGCCACAATTTTAACAAGAACAAAAGAACAGAATCGAATAAGAAGGTGAAAGACAAAAAAATAAGACCAGTCTTGGACGAGCGGTGCTACATAGCTCGTGCAGACCTGGACTGACGAGCTGAAGTTCATAGAGTGGAACTGCAGCTATAGTCTCCTTAGCGACTCTTAGGAGTCCCCAAAATCGTAATGAGCCTCACAATATATGGAGCATAACGTATGATTCGTGATAGTATTGAACTTTTCACCGATATAAATCCACTTAAAAATAGTACTGACAGTAGCACCTGCGTTAACGTACTATTCTTGTTGGCAATCCGATGTTCTATTTTGTCGCCTGTCCTTTTTTATCAAAGGAATCAAAGTTCTTTAGCCACCCGCAACCCACCAGTCCTGTTAGTACCGTGCAACACTTCAACCAGCTGTCAGCGCCAGGCACTCGCCGGCAGGTGATGAGCCAAGCTCCCTAAACAGGCAGTGGTGCGCTCACAGCTGATTAGCCCTGGCCAGATCCGCGGTTCAAACAAGTCAAGCCTCCCCTAGGTTCCACAGGAGGATCTTGTACTGTGTCAAGGCAGGTGATGCACCAATCTCCGTAGACAGGCAGTGGTGCACTCTCAGGACAGCTGCTGGCTCACAGCTGACTAGCCCTGGTTGGACCCGCAAACAGGCGTGCTTGTCAAGCCTGCCCTAGGTTCCACAGGAGGATGTTATGCTGCGTTGGGACAGGTGATGAGCCCTCTACTCTGGCAGATAACATGGATGCGCTCCGAGGACACGCCTGTCTGAGTATCACCTGCTCAACCACAGAAGATCGACTGGAAGGCCGTGGCTGGACCCGCTGCTTTGGCAGGAGAGAGCGGATCTGTCTGCTGGTCATGTCTCATGTCTCGTCTACGTTTCTACGGAGATTCCTAGACGGCACTGTGGTCCGAGTCAAACTATGCCAACTGTTAACGTGCTGTTGCACAGAGACAGAGTGGAAGTGTCAAGACACCTGTCTCAGCTGGGCGTGTTAAACAGTGACTCAACCAGTAGTCCCCAGGCATTCAGTCCCGTGCAATCTACTCAAAACATTTTGATTCTTTCGGACTTTAAAGAAACGTCGGTAGGACAAGTCACGAGGTGGTTCAAAGGTAGAATCGTGAGTCTTCTAATGGAAAAGTTGCGGGTTCGATCTCCGCACACAAGTACCATGGTTTAAATTCCGGCGTTCTTTCAAAAACACGCCCAATGCATGTTTGCTTGGTGAAGGTCTCTCTGAGACTCCATAGGGGATGCACCCCAAGGACACCGCTTGCATGATCCAACTCTTCTAATATGGCAACATTGCCCGATTTATAAACATTATTAAGCGGTCGCACCAAATACATATCGCGCAGTTGGTCAATGTTCTGCACGGGCAAGAAGGAGGTTCAAACTTAAGCTTATACCACTGTCTCCGTTTGGTGGAGTTATTCAGGATGTCCAGAGGATGTAAAATTCCTAAGGACTACAGTAAACAAAGACCCGGCGAAACCAATATTATAGCTGTGTCTACATTCGATATTGTTTTATTTTGTCGACAAACTTAAGTTGACATATCACGAGCAAACAAAAGTTACTCTTCGATGCTCATGATGTGATTCAATTGAACGTTCCAAAGCCATGACAAACAGAAGATGCACGGTTCAAATCTTGGTTAGTAAAGCGTCTCCGTATTATGTTACATGCATAATGTGACATCGAATTATAAAAAAAATGACCTGCTTCTATCCGATGAACATGATCGCTCGATACATATAGGATTCTCTTTGTAGTCAAGGTTATTTTAAGGTGAGCGTTCCAAAAAATTCTACTGTGTACGCAAACTTGAGCTTGTTCTAACTATACAATTCGCTACTTCGAAGTGATATAACCCAGCAGCGTAACCCTAAATAAAAACAATTCAGATAACACCCAAAGAAACCAACTCCTTAACCATCTTTCGCTTGAACTGGGAAACTAGCAATAAAGCCGCAAAAGTAAATATCCTAAACCATATTTTTCAGTGAACAGGATGGACCTGTAGAGAAGATCTATAAATAAAATTATGCTCTATCAGATTGTAGGAAGCTGGTTTTCTCATTTTGGTTCGGCGTAATGTTATAACTAGACTAACTGGGTTGGTGAGGAGAGAGTGAAGAGAGCAGGTAGAGGAAGGAATGGAAGGATAGAAAATAGACCGAGGCAAAGGTGGATAACGGAATAGAAAGCAAAGAGGAGATAGGGTAGAAAGATGAAAAAGAAAAAAGAGAGGGGGAGTAACATTTTTGCAGAAAGAGGGCTTTAAGATTTAAATCCAGCGAAATGAGAGAGGTAGATAGGTATAGAAAGAGTGTATGAGGTTTCCGGCAAGAACCTGGCTTCAACGCGTAACAGGTGCCGAGAGTAAGCGGTCACTTATTTGGATAGGTCAGTAAGTCAGTCGACCAGGCAGTCTGCTTCAGTAGATTGATCAATCTACCTCTACTTGGGTGAGCAGCATGGGCAAAACATGGTTTATACTGAGAGAGATAGAGAGAGAGAGAGAAAGAGAGAGAGAGAGAGAGAGAGAGAGAGAGAGAGAGATTTTAAATGTTCTAACATGTTATTCACACATTTGGAGAAAGCCCACTTCTGACAAGTGAATAGGCTGCACGCAATACGACTATTAGCACGAAACGTCCGCTCAAATCATATAGCCTGTCCATTTATAAATAAGTGTAACAACATTTCTTTGACCAAAACTCTGAAAATCCTTAACCGCTTGCCCCGACTCACACCATAGAACATACCATTTTTTTTCCAAATTCAAACGCCAAAAAACCTCAATATGTAGTGCTCTTGACTGACAAGAAGGCGGCCCAATGTCTAAACCTCATTTGGTACACCAGTCTCTGTTCAGAATTCTAATAAAGAAAAATAGAGACCCAGGTCCAAAATAGACTTCTTTCATTTTTTAATTCTTGGGTTTCATGAATCCGGTAACCGGTGCAAAAACTTTGGCTGTGAGGGTGAGACAATTTGTTTGCCAGCATGACACGTTTATTACAAACTTAAATCCACAGCGTGACAGATTGTAGTAAAACAAACATGCGGCATACAGCATCCACTATCACAGACGCTACTTGCGAGATAACAGACAGCTGGGACTCAATAGTCCAGACACTACATGAAGAGAAGCGTTTCTATTTAGAATATTTTCATTTAGACAGAATTGCAGGACACACTCCTCAACCCCACCTACCGCCTTTCTTTGTCTATTTGTCTTATCTGTTGGTTTCAACTAGACCTAGGTTTGTGGCTATCCCTTCTTACCTACTACTACTACTTTCAGTACTACTGAAAGGGAACAATATTAAGAATCCAATCAAAACTGAAATAGGTATACTACAGAAATCCACCTCACCCAAAACAAACAGAAAGTAGGCATTCAAATAAACTACTGGATAAAGTATTTCTCGACTGAGTCGCCGCCGACTTTCACAGTGTTTTCTTCTCTCATCATTTTTAAACATTTACCTTATTTATAAACAAATGCAGATCCCCCAGGCCCCCAGGGAGGGCAGGAGTCAAGTTCAAGGCTACCGGATCAAAGACATTATTCCGCTTCAGTCTTTACCACACGCGCCACGGTAAGGTAAGGTTTGAATTATTTTTTATGATTTGTTCAAACTTTTCTCTATATTGGGGTTTGTCCTTCTGGATAGCTGTTCGGTCAAAAATGCTTCATGTTCTTTCCAGCGTCCAGGGAGGGATTTCTGAAGATTCTTCATCTTCAAGAGAGTTAGTATACGAGTCGATTTCAAGAAGGGGCTGCTGAACATGACTATCATTGACACTACAAGTAGTAACGTAAGGGTTTGGAAAGGCAAACATAGATGTAAAACAAAGCAAATAAAGTATCAAATTCCTTCGTGCTTTTGTTAAGACGTGGCCATATACCGATCTCAATTATAAGTTAACAGAGACAAGGACGGGTTTGTTCAACGAAATACCATAATAAACACATCAAAACCAACCTTACTTTGTCATAACGGCGTAGGATCAAAAGTATTGAAATGAGATGGGGGATCTTATGAGTTGAGAGTCGCTGTTGGAAATAACACTGCCCTCTCCACCGTGCTCGACTGCTTTGTTCAAACAGATCAGCCAGCTCTAGGAGTCGAGTGATAGCCCTGGATAAACTGTACAGCTTTGCATGTCCTCTTAGCGTCTCAGAGAGAGAGAGAGAGAGAGAGAGAGAGAGAGATTAGAATGTGAATTGAGAGAGAGAGAGAGAGAGAGAGAGAGAGAGAGAGAGAGAAGAGTGTGTTATTAGAATGTGAATTGTGAGAAAATGTCCCATAAAATAATTTGTGTAACCGTGAATTCCTTATCTCATGAACTGATCTACAGACCAAATCTCAGAAAAGAAAATAGTATTCAATCACATGTTAACCAATCTTAGAGGTTTGTGTGTGTGTGTGTGTGTGTGTGTGTGTGTGTTAGTTTGCTGTCTTTTTTCGTTTGTTTCTTAAATAATAGTGTTTTAGAAACAAGAGTTGGTTTGTCATTCAAAACGTTCCATCATTTGGGCTCTAATTTATTTTTACAGCAGAGAGAAAACTGGAATCTTTTGCCAATAATGATAAATGTAAGGATAGGGGAAGGGGGTCAAGGAGAATGTTGGGAAACGACATACCAGAAGTAGGGATTATCTTTATATGGGTCTTAATTTTCCGAATACTACGACAACAATGTTGAAGGTTTGGCTGTTGTTGTTTTTTTCCAATGTTGTTGACGAAGAACAAAATAAAGTCAATAAGAAAATAATACAATAAATAAGTTATGCCTTGTAAAGTTGTATTCTCATTGAGAAGACATGTGCTGAATGATCGATGCCAAATCTTGGAATTATGAATCTGGCGCACGTCCGCATATCACAAGCACGGAGATGGAAGAAAAACACCAAAATTATGTTCACGAACAAGATAACATGAATAGAAAAAAATGTGATTAGTCGGACGTCGCCTAGAGTTACACAACATTCGTATGCGGATGCGATGCGGGGGCATCATCGTGAGGATGGAAATGCGGACAACCTGCTCTCGAGTTCAGAGCATATAGGACCAAATGCAGACTGCCTGCTCTCAAGCCCCTAGCATATAGGACCAACTGATTTACCCGGCACCCCCTGTGACATGCAGGCCAGTAATGAGTATCTTTAAAGCAATAATGAGAATGGGAGATTGTCCGGTCACACGTCCACCCTTAGCTGGAGACCTCAGCCCAATACCCTCTGGTTCTGAGATCTCGTTTTTCCGATCAATGGAGGGGGGGAGGGAGAGTGGTCAGTCTAGAATCGCCCGCGGTCAAGGTTGCGGCCACATAGCGGAGGTCAAACCATCCAAACAAAAAATCGAGATGATTGGTGGATATAATCTCTCTCTCTCTCTCTCTCTCTCTCTCTCTCTCTCTCTCTCTCTCTTTGTTCTAAACCCCATCTTCACTCTCGGTACCATAAGACACGTAGTAATAGTAATGAATTCAAGCGGAAGCTTGTTTGAAAAAGTTCCGATTCCTTGATGACCCCTGAATGAACTACCGATATAAAAAGACACAGGCAATTATTGGTTTGATTGATGCCAGACCACGGACAGGTGTCACTTACGATAACCTGCCTCGTTTTCTTCCACGGAAGTCTTGGCCGAGCGAAAAGTTCTATAGCCCTATGGTGTATACTACCATGATAATTGTGTACCAATGCAATGTATCTTGCATAATGGTAAGTATTGGCAAACCCTACAGTACAAGGCCCCTACAGGCTTAGGTTGAGATTTATACATGTACCACTTATTCACAATAAATAAAATTATGAAACAATCAAACAACAACAGCAGTAGAAGCAACAGCAACAAGAACGCGTACCTGACAATCGATGCTCGGTGTAAATAATCGCGTCAAAAGCGTTTCGAAGATGTTTATCTCAAGGGAAGAAAGAAAAGAAACATAGATTTTCCGGCGATAACCAATCAATCGAAAGAACAGACTGGTGCTCTGAGTCCATAACACCGGAATATTCAGTTCTAAGGGTAGGGTACAGTTTTGCGTTTGCCTGGTCCATCAACGACACGAATCTTACACCATTCCTATCAAACAGAAAGGCGAACCATTTAACTACTTATCAGATTATAAGCATCCAGTTCACATTATTATAATATCAGTTTTCCTGTCTTGCCAAGGCGAACTGGTAGCGTAAAGACGTCAGGGTCATGGATGGATCCCCGTCGCGCCAATTTGCGTTTCCATGTGTCTAACTTGTTGATTTCTATAAATAATACTCAGTTAATAGTGTCATTCTTAAATTATATAATATGTGTATATATAGTCTTGTGATTGCTTCCTTCCATGTTTTGCAATCAACCAAACGGCGACGGCGCTCCAAGCTGCGTCATGTGACAAGTGGGCTTGCTTCCGGTCTGGGCAAGAGGGCAGTAACTCCAGTAAGTGGCTGGTGAGAGACCGCCAAGTGATGCTCTTCACCCAAAGAAGTTACGATTACACAATCTCAAAGTAGCTCATCTTATCAAACCATCAGTCTACCCCCCTCCTGGTCACCTCTTCTTCCCTTTTCTCCGTCATAAGTGACTGGGCTTAGCCTGTGGGCCGGCGTCAATAGAGAAAACTCACATGATTACAATTACATAAGCAGTACCCTTGAGAAGGGGTTCTATTAAAGGATTATAGTATCAGTTTGGTACAACCAAGTAGTCCCTTCCACGTTTTTTTTCTTCTAATAGTTTAAAGGTGTTATCCTGAAAGTGTTTCCGCAACAGTTGACGAAAATAGAGGAATATCTTATTGATTTATGAACATGTTCTTTTATTCCTTTGTTACAGGTAACCAACTGTTATCTTAAATTGTCATAAATGAGTGGGACAACACTCTTTGTTAAATTGTTAAATTTCGAATTAAGACTTTATTTTATTAAATGAGTCCTAGTGAAAACAACTATGACAATTTAAGATAACAGTTGGTTACCTGTAACAAAGGAATAAAAGAACATGTTCATAAATCATAAAGATATTCCTATACGCCCCTCCAAGCCTTTTGAGGTTGTACAAGTACGAAAAAGACTGAATGAAACAGATGCTTTTGTGGTCACAAATGTTTCCCAAAAAGTTTAGGGCGCTGTGAATACTACCAGATCATACGTATTTATAATACAGTATTTTCTTTAATTTTTACCACACACATTATACTTATAGCACCCAAGTCTAATCTATGTACAGATCGTTTCCAACATTCATTCATTCATACTGCAAGGTGGCTATAGTATCAATTATACATTTTCCAAGCCAACCTATGCTTTATTGATATATCAATTATACATTTTCCAAGTCAACCTATGCTTTATTGATATCAAATATACAGTTTCCAAGTCAACCTATGCTTTATTGATATCAAATATACAGTTTCCAAGTCAACCTATGCTTTATTGATATGACCAGGACCATTACTCTCCTGCTAATGCTTAACCCAGACAGTCTGCGCTACTGGACACTGGCCGCGGGCGAGCACAGATCTGCTTAACATCTCCCCATCACCCCTGGCCCAGGAGCGCCAGCAGGCCAAGAGGTCACCTGGCGGCGCCGTGTCTTTGATCCGCCACTGGACCTGACATGACACTAGCCTAGTGGTCAGTCGATCTTCATCATTTTATCCCGTTCTTAGCGAAGAGAAATGCTAATCGGAGCACCAGACAACTCAGGCAAGCACTTTGAACTGACGAGCTGGAGATTTGAATCGCGAACGGATTATTCACGAAATATAAAAGTTTTCAGTGTATTGATGTAGTCTGATTACACCTCATCCGGTGATTTCAAGACGTGTTAGCTATGCGTTGTATTATATCAATATGTTTTGAATGTGGGCTAATGGTTTCAAACATGCCCAACCAAAAAACCACGCAACTGCAAAGGAAAATGCTTTATTATTATCAACGTAAACAAAAATAACAAACTGGCCATGCTTGACATTTTCTTGGCCCTAATGCAAAGATCTGGGCAAGTAGTTCCCCAACTTATTAGCTATTCCCACCATTTCGATTTTTACCATGACCTTGTACATTCCATTGGTTTCTTCTTACCTACAGGGACAAGTTTACAGCAGAAATCGCTACTTCAACTACCTTTCAGAGTGGTGTCAGAAAAGATTTTTCTCGCACCAGCCGAGTAGATCCATGAACTAAGTTGAATATTCATGTTGGGTAAACAATCCAAAGTATGTCAAGAACGCCAGGTACGCACGCGCGTGTAAAGCTATGTCAATAAGGTGTGTGTTTAAATCCTGTGTGTTTGCGCGTGTGCCAATGCATGGATACGAGAACGTGACATTCCAGAGCGATACACATGTGAATCGTGAGCAAGGTACAACAAATTGCTGCGTTTCGACTGTCACGAGAGTCGTAAGGAGTGGGTTTCGGCTATTGAGAGTTTGAAATTAAAATAACTGTCGAACAAAAAAAACACTCTGCAAGTTCCAGGCTGTGAATGCGGAGCTGTCTCCAAGCCAGGTCTCAAGATAGACAGAATCAAGAGCGGGATGCCTGGAACTGAACTGGTCACATTCTCCTGAAATCGATCAAATCATTATAAAGCAAAGCGGCGTGAGTGAAATTCAAACCCTGAACACCCTGAATCAGAGGCCGATGCTCTAACCCCTAAACCCACTGCTCTCCACATGCTCATGTAGCACTGGGGCCTGCTTGTCTTGGTGCACAGAGCCTGCAGGCGTAGTAAGTCATTGTGCTCCTATTCCCTCAGTTGTTACATTAGAATGTGCCTTTCTCCATGCCCTTCTGTGTTTCAGACGGCTATGCTTTCTCCCACAGACCACCAATAAGAGGCTATGTTCCTTAATGATCACTCCTCGCTCGACCTTAATAACACAAAGAACGAATGGTCGCTGTGTTGAAATGATTGTTCAACCTTACTATCACATTCTGATATCTATTTCAGTACTACATTCCAAGCATCGGATGGAGCAGTTCAGCTTACAGGCCCCTCCATGGAAAGGCTTTATTAATATTATATCTCAATTATTTAAAACGCGTATTCTGCTCCTGTGCACCGTTGGAGGTGTGATTTCTCCACAAGTGTACATGTACATTAGCTAGAAGTCTAGGGCCCTGCATTCAATCTTAATTAGATCATAGCGCAAAAACGCCCAAAGACGAGTGGTTAATGCTACAAAGTATCAGGTTCGACTTATTCTAGCGCTGAAACGAAAAATATTAACCCAATATGACACTCTCATTTTGTAGTTTCTGAACATGTATTAAGTACTCCAACTAAGTGAATAACTTTGAGTGAACCACAGTCCCTATTAGCTGGTTGAATTGGATACGATGATGAAGTAGGTGCTTTATCGTTTATGCAATACAGTGTACGTGGAAATAGGTTTTACGACGCCTGGCATTCTCCAGTTGCTCCATAAACGTTAAGTGTTATATTGGAGTAATTACTGCTCATAAACTCCGGAATGGGGCAGCGGAGAAAACACTACACTCTATAGCATCACGTCCTTATGTCACTTGTGTCCCAGATGGCCGAGTGGATTGTATCAGTAGAGGGCGCACAGATTCTACGGCTAAGATACAAAACCAGGACCTACTAGAGTTTAGTAACTGTTGTTTTTTTCTCTTTGCATCGTAGGAATTTAGAATATATCTGATGTATTATGGTAACAGGAACAAATAGAGATACGAACAAAAGTTAGAAATAACTATAATAATAATAATAATAATAATAATAATAAGCGCAGGAGACGTCAAACTATGGTGTATCTATAGTTTCGCTTTCTCTGATCAAAGATTCTAGATATGCTGTTTTCACAATGCTGTGGATACACTGTAGTGCTCTAAGAAGACGTGTTTGAACGACCAATTCTTGGCTGTATGACAGTACAAAGTCTCCCTGAGGAAGCTAAGGAGCGTACAGACTACAACCAACTAAAATTGCATTTATTGATGAAAGATATGTAAATTAAATGTGCTAGTTCTTTAACAGCATAGTCAAATCTAAGTAACTACCTTCCAAAGTGTAACAAACCTATGTGCATTGACCTCCTCGCCCCTCACCTTTCAGTTTTATTGTCACGCGGAACAGTTCCTTGCGCGCAATATGCTAATCCCCTCTCTGGACTATCTTAGTGAAACTTGTGGTGCTTTTTATTTCATTTTTTTTTCTCTATATACGTTCATGAATTCGTTTATATTCTTATATGCTGGTGTACCTAAAAACAAAAACAAAACAAGAACAACAAAGTAATACGTTGTATAATAAGGTGTAAGGCCTAAGTGATTGTCTACTACCCCACCACCCTCTCCCCTCCCCCCCCCCCCCCCCCTCTCTCTCTCTCTCTCTCTCTCTCTCTCTCTCTCTCTCTCTCTCTCTCTCTCTCACCCCCGAAATGGACACTACTGACGAGCAATAAAAACCAGGCGTGCATATTTTATACCAACAGGGGAGAGACATTTTTGTTTCTGTTTTATTGGACCGATGAAAGGAACAAACATGGAATGCCAGGCTACGAATCCCTGCTTGTTTTTAAAATGCCAAGTGGCAAAGAAAATAAATTAATATTTTTAAATTTGAGTTAAATTTATGGTTGAACATGAAACGAAATAAAAGTCCTTTCAAAGGAAAATCTTGATCTTGGTGGCTTAATAAAATATAATAAATGCAGGGGAGAGAGCTAGGACAATGACACGATATGGAAAGAGGGAGACAGAGGTTTATCTAGGAAGTCCATGCATCACCTATAAGTTTGCGTTCAATAACGAAACGATTTGGCTTTTGTTCATATTTTACATGTATAAATCTATTAAAAAGGACTGTTGTCTTCCGGCTGAGCAACTGGCGTGTTCCTGAGCTACGTTAACCAACAAGGGATCGCCAAAGCGCGAGGTCAACACTTGAAACAACAGTACAGGCAGTAGGCACAGCTAACGGGCAAAATGTAGAGATATGGGCTAGGCCAAACGTCAACATCAGTCGATGGTCACCCCCCCCCCCCCCTCCCCTCCCTTCCCAACACCCATTGTTTCTTCACAGCTGCGAGTGTCCACTGTAACAGGTCTCGGTCAGAACGGAGGCCAGATCTCCCCCAGGCCTGATACACGATCCAGGTGTCACGGCCCAGTGGGCAGGACAACCCGTGAGACAGCGCTACACGAAGTCTCTTTCTATACATATAATATAATTATTATACTATAGTCTGGAGGTATGCAGTCCTGGACTCTTTAAAGTGCTGCCTCAGAGAGATCTATAGCCTTTAGGACTTGCATAGTTTACACCTCCACGATCCAGGTGTCACGGCCCAGTGGGCAGGACAACCCGTGAGACAGCGCTACACGAAGTCTCTTTCTATACACATAATATAATTATTATACTATAGCCTAGAGGTATACATGCAGTCCTGTACTCTTTAAAGTGCTGACTGTGGGCCGCCTCAGAGAGATCTATAGCCTTTAGGACCTGCATAGTTTACACCTCCACTGGGTTTTAAACCACACTGGGACAACATTCCAGAGGAGATTAACTGCATAGCCAGCCTGGGAGGGTGACCACTCATGGTGTGTATTAGCACCACAGATAAACGATAAATATCGGGAACTTCGTCAAGTCACTAGAAGGAGCAATTCAAGTTTTCAACTAACCAAAGTGTATTGGTCAAAATCAACAAAAATGAAAGGTACATCCTGCAATACACCCCCCCCCTTCCAAAAAAAGTAAAAAAAAAATACAGCAATGACACAACCACACATAACATTATTTGAAATATGGTTTATCACCATGCATTTGAGATCCTCATTTAGTTAAAGTGAATAAAAAGTTATTACAGTTTAATGACTTGAAAATGAAACTCTGTAGATAAAGGCCTACCATAAGGTAAGGAATTTGCACAAAGTAACAACATGTGTATATCTTGTGTTCATAATCACCTTTTTTTTGCGAATAAAAAAGGATATTAACCTGAAAGATGTACTATAATTTTCCTAAAATTTAAAAAATAAAATCGTTATAAAAATAAATTGAGATACTTTTTGACAGGTTTGACGCAGCAGGTAACTTGTACTTGTAAGCCGTAAAAAGGATGTGAAACAAGCAACAACAACAAAAGCCTTTATATTATACATGTATAGATATAGAGAGTTAAGTGCACCACTTACAATTTCTAGTACTTTACAGACAAAAAGAGGGCTTTTAAGAAACATGTCCATGAGTATGACTGTAACTGAAAGACCATGAATATGTATACGCTATATATTTTATTAGCTCTGCAGTTCTGTGATACTGACAAGAACAATATAAACGTTTAGAAAACTAAATTCTTGACGCTCGAAATACATATTTTCAGTCACATTTAATAAAAGAAATTTCAAAAAGTACTTAGTCTAGAAAGACCTACAATTACAACTAAGACACTGTGGACAGGACAATTTTACATTAATAAAAAAAGAACAATCTGATCCTATTTTGATGAGTATTTTTATAAGTGGTATAAAACATGTTTTTTTTAAGTAGGCCTAATAAAAAAATTTTTAAACCATTTCCTTTTGGAAAAAAATGGCCAAAACACAAATTTCTAAACTTTTAGCAGGTAATAAAGTGAGCTAACTCGCATTGAAGATGTCCAAATATACTCTGACTAAAACATTTTAGGCATTTATAAATAAAACGACAAAATTCACTAAAATTAGCAAAGAATCTAGTATTTTGAAATAGTTTCAATCTTAATAATGTATTGGCACTAGATCTCTATGGCAGTAGAGCTAAATGTTTTTGTCTGCTAGATCCATCCATTCAAAATGCTCGAATTTTAGAACATGGACTTTGTTGTATGATTCTAAAATAAAGTACCTAAAGATCTACATTGCAATAGATCTACTAGATCTAGATCTAGAATCTATAATAAATTTACATTTGATTTTAAATTTAAAGCTCATTTCTTATTAAATATCATTAATCCCTTTACATCTTCCCCACTGTGATATTAAGCTTAATATCGAAAAAAAATTATTATCTAGATCTAGATAACTACGAAGACAAGGCCTAGATTTAGATCTAATTATTGATGTATAGTTAGATCTAAGCCTACTACTAGAATCTAGACCTTGATCTCGATGTCTAGATTAGGTCTCTAGATTATAGATCTTGATCTATATTTTATATCAATTACGAATGTCAGAGTCAGACAGTTAATATGTCTATTAGTTTTACTAGTCATGTCTGCAATTAAGAAAACAAAGGCTCAGTGTTATGAGGGCAAGCTAGATGATTCACAGCGGAGATAGTATGGTGATTCATTCATGCACGTCGGTCGGGGTCTCGCCAAGAGAGAGAATCGATACATACACCATTACATGTTGTAAACAAATGTACACTTACCTTCTTTCCTTGGTAGACCGAGTAGATAGTTTATAATCCAAATGTCTTTCTTGAATTCGTATATATGCTGCATGTGTAGTAAAAATCCTTTAAAATATTAAAAGATGCAGGAACAGATATTTGAAAGCCCCTTCTGCGCCATTCTGAAACGCTTCCTTGAATTTCTCTTTCTTTTTGTTTACTTCCGGTTGACCCACGAAATCTGCCAGCGCTGCCAGTGGTGGAAGGGAAGTAATGCAAGTTTTATAGCCCAAACCCCAAACAGTCTGAAATGAACCTCTGTAAACATTCACTATAATTATCTCTCTTTGACATGCAATCTGCAGAGTAAAAAGGCTAATGACAGAAACAATACTTTCTTGTCTTAGCTATCTTTGATCATACAAGCCCCCCCCCCTATACCAGGGCTAGTGAGCAAAATATAATGTGTGCCATCCACAAAACAAAACAAAAGCGACACTTGCGCAACACCAACAACAGAATTTCAACGATCGCGTATAGGGTTGATTGTTAGTGATGTGTAGAAACATAACCGTACATAACTGGGACATAATTATGACCTTTCAGGCAGAAACTCATCGGGGAGATAGATAACAGAGAGCCTTCAGAGAACAAACCCCCTTAATGCAAGTGTTTCGGCCCTTAACTCCTGACACTCTAATGGGATCGGGCCACACCCCGGTGTCTCTCTGCCATCATTTTTTTTATTCGAACCCACATCCTCATCTTGGTCGGGTCACTAATCCAAACACTTAACCATTTTGCACACTGAGCTCCCGATAGTTAATCATGTAATACCCTCTCATTCCATTTGCTCAGTCAGGAGCTTCAGGGCTTTTGTTCTTCTGTTGCCATATGTTGAGAGCTCAGTCAGAAAGTCATAAGGCTGATAACACTACGAACCCACCAATCTCCACTGGCATTAGCACAGCTTTGTAGCCGACATCTCTCAGCTCCTTGTTCATGTTTAGGTATTTTTCTCATTTGTATTAAATTTTATGGGCCTCTTCCATTCTGCTTTCGTATGGAATTGTTAGTTCAACGATGATAAGCTATTGCGTTAAAGCTGAATGGATTACGATAGATTCTATATTGTTGTCCAATTTATTTGATTGCACTGGGGTGACTGTCCCATTCTGGAAGGTCTACTGAAACTTCCCTGTCGTTACACCCGTCTACTTAGTCTAACCTTTGGTTTGTTGTTTTGATCGACCTTACTTGCATTGTTTCAGGGACGGTGGTCTGTTCTTCAGGCGTGTCTATAGGTGTGGCAAGTCCCCGAATGACTTCTATTATGCCCCCAGTGTATATCTTTCCTGTGAGAGGGAGATTTTGCGGGAGCTCAAGACATGCTGTGTGGTCTGTCTGCCTTGGCATAGCGGGCAAGTGGGGTCTTCTAACCAAACGTTATATTAAACAGTCTGTTATGCTAACATGGTATAATTTAACGATTTTGTAAAAAATTATATCAAATAAAAATCAAGCACACACTTCCACGGGGAAAATCTTTTTATGGCCAGAAGCGTAAGTTTAGTCACTCTTTACAAAAGCATTAAAGCGGGAACAAGAGAAACAGCAGTAACATTAGGCCTAACAATAACAACAACATATCTGCAACGTGTCACTATTAGCATTACCAACAACCACCGTGACATAATGGATTATGTTTTTGAAAAGACATTAATATTGACACAAAAAAGCAGCAAAACCAACAATAACCCAACTACCAACATCTCCAACAATAACAGCAGCAGCAACAACGAAAATATATAATTCTGCCATACCACTTACAACAATAAGGGTAAAGTTTCACAATACAAAGCGGATCCAGTAGTAATAAAATAAAATGACAAACAAACAACATTGAAAAAAAAAAAAAACAACAAAAAAAACAACAAAAACAACCAAATAAAAATAGTGATTGTAGCTGAAGGACCAAGCATACCATTTACTACTTAACCGCTGTGTGATAAAAAGGTTTTAAATGCGCCAAAACCAAAAGCTGCAATAAGATCAACAACAGATCGACAACAACAATAACATTAAAACAACAGCAGCAACAACAACGGCAATTGATACTTGCTACTTCCAAATGAGCTCTTGTCCCATACCACAACCATCGGCTTGGAGGTAAGATTCAAACAAGACTACGCGACAACGCGGCGACAGAGCTTTCGACACAAGAGGCCTGCGGTTCGAGTCCCCACTCTGACAGACGCGTTTTCCATACTGGTTTGATCTGTGTCAAGTGACCGACTAAGTCCAGGGCATCCCACTCTGCGGTCCCGTCGCCGTATATAATCCTTTTGGAGACCCACGAGACGTTAAAGATGGAGAGATTTGCTTTTGTCGATGTCAACACAGAGACTGTATTTTGCAATTCATAGTCTGATCGTCTGAGGATTTTCTAGGCCCTCGCGTGTCAATGTAGAGCCAAATGTTAAATACATTTAATACAAGTTGTATCGCACTGCGTTTGCGGCAGTCCCATCTGTCTCGTGCAGCATCTGCCCGGCTTGAGATACGTGTTGTGTTGAAGGAGCATTGAATATGTTCCCCAGTGCGTCCACACGCAGTAACTACAAACATCGTCTTTCGGTGTGAACGTGTATCGGAAACCGTATTTCAGGCCAGAGCAAGACTGCCGCTGATGGTTGGGGTGGGACTGGGGCTGGATTGGGGGTTCTTTATGAAACCATCTTGTATTTATTTGCGGATTCAGATCGAGGCTAAAAAAATACCAAAGGGGTTCATACGGAAGCCACAGCGGGCAAGCCCCACCCCAGCCACCAGCGGCAGCCTCGCTCTGGCCTAAACCTTACACTGTAACGCAGTGACAACAACACATAGTCACTTCACAAAGCACATTCTCTAAAACGCTTTGATGCAAGTTCACAAAAGGTGAATTCGTGTAGAAGACGTTGGTGTTTTCACTGCATTCGCGGCCCAACTCTACCATGTGAACAGAGAAAGTATTAACTACAACTGTCAATAAACTTTCCTCACAAGAACTGTACTTTCTGGTTCCGAAACAAACAATCAAATAAAGAATTCGGAAGACATGCATTGTTTTAGTGAATGGATTTATTTGTTACATACATTGTAATATAATCGCTGGTAATACAAACTCACTAGACACAGATTTTAATTTAGTTTACAAGAAGATCACACACACACACAACAAACAATATTGGGGTAAATTCATCTCTGTCCCACATGCTGATCGGAACCTAGATTGGTGTATAAGTTATTCCAATGACACAGACAATGAGGAAAAAGAAAAAAAAAACTGATACATGTAAATGTAATTTAGTTTTCATGAAAAAATCACAAAGCACCAGTTTTTTTTCCTCACAACGTCCAAAATAAAATAATATATCAATATACATAGGTATTCATTTTGTGAATATGTCATCAGTACCACATTACAAAAAAAGATGTTCAAGTTGCAAGAATTCAACCTGCATTACAGTAAACTTATATATGAGGAAAAATAAAACTTTCAATTGAAACTGTTAGAGACACTGTTAGACTATTTGCAAACTAACATGGACTCCCATACCGATTGTGAGGACAATAAATGATTCCAAACTATAGGTTTCCTTTTCATCTTCCTTTATTTGCTCTCTTCCTGCACAGCATACTTTTTATTGTGATTATCCAAAGACCCATTTACAGAGGGAAAATGATAATACGCGCCATGAGTAGTGTTTTGCGCTCTATAAATCATCTGTATTTTTATTACATGTACTTATAAAGGAAAAACAAAAGTCAGACCAGAATAAAACTACTGGACATAATTATGACCTCTCAGGTAGAAACTCATCGGGGAGCTATATAACAGAGAGTCTTCAGAGAACAAACCCCCTTAATGCAAGTGTTTCGGCCCTTAAGTGGATCGGGTAACACCCAGGTGTCTCTCTGCCATCCTTTTTTTTTTATTCGAACCCACACCCTCATCTTGGTCGGGTCACTAATCCAAACACTTAATCATTTCGCACTCTGAGTTCCCGATAGCTATTCATGTAATAGTACCCTTTCATTCCCTTTGCTCAGCCAGGAGCTTCAGAGCTTTTGTTCTTCCATATGTTGAGAGCCTAGTCAGAAAGTCATAAGGCTGATGACCCTACGAACCCTCTTGCATCAATCTCCACTGGCATTACCACAGCTTTGTAGCCGGCATCTCTCAGCTCTTTGGTCAGGTTTAGGTATTTTTCTCTTTTGTATATATGGGCCTCTTCCATTCTGCTTTCGTATGGAATTGTTAGTTCTACCATGATAAGCTGTTGCGTTGAAGCTGAATGGATTACGATATAATTATATTTACCAAATTTCTTTGATTACACTGGGGTGACTGTCCCATTCTGGAAGGTCTACTGAAACTTCCCTGTCGTCACACCCGTCTACTAAGTCTAACCTTTGGTTTGTTGTTTTGATCGACCTTACTTGCATTGTTTTATGGACGTTGGTCTCTCCTTTAGCCGTGTCTTTAAGTGCGACAAGTTCCTGACTTTATTATGCCCGCAGTGTATATCTTCCCTGTGAGAGGGAGATTTTGCATGAGCTCAAGGCAGTAGACGTGGTTCAAGCAAAATCTTTTTATGGCCAGAAGCTAAGTTTAATTACTTTTTACGAAAGCATTAAGGCAATAGAAACAGCAGTAACATTAGGCTTAACAACAGCAACAACAACAACATAATTATCTGCAACGTGTCACTATTAGCATTACCAACCACCGTGACATAATATATTATGTTTTTAAAAAGACATTAATATTGACACAAAAAGGCAGCAAAAACAACAACACCACTACAAATATCTCCAACTATAACAGCAGCAGCAACAACAAAAATATATAATTCTGCCACACGACTTACAACAATAAGGGTTACGTTTCACAATACAAACAAACAACATAAAAAACAACAACCAAATGAAAATAGCAACAGCGATTGTAGTTGAAGGACCAAGCATACAATTTACTAACTAACCGCTGTGTGATTAAAAAAAAGTTTTAAAATATGCTGCAACAAGAACAACGACAGATCGACAACCCCAACGGCGACAACAACAACAGTAACTAAAACAGAAGCATCAGCAACAACAACAATGGATACTTGCTACTTTCAAACGAGCTGTTGTCCCTAGCACGAACAATCATCCTGGATATGAGGTCCAAACAAGACTGCGCAACAGAGCTGTGGTTCGAGCCGCCACTCTTGCAGACGTGTTTTCCCTACTGGCTTGGTCGGTGTCAGCATTAAGTGACCGACTAAGCCCAGGGCATCCCACTCTGCGGTCCCGTCGCCGTATATTACCTTTTTGGAGACCCATGAGACGTTAAATATGGAGAGAGATTTGCTTTTGTCGATCTCAACACAGAGACTGAGAGAGACTGTATTTTGCAATTCATTGTCTGATCGTTTTCAAGACCCTCGTGTGTCACTGTAGCGCCAAAAGTTAAATACACGTTGTATTGCACTGCGTTTGTAGCAATCTCAGCTTGAGATACGTGATGTGTTGAAGGAGCATTGAATATGTTCCCCAGTGCTTGCACACGCAGTGACTACAAACATCAACACGAATTCGTCTTTCGGTGTGAACGTGTATTGGAAACCCTTTTTTCAGGCCAGAACAAGACTTCCGCTGATGGTTGGGGTGGGGCTGTGGCTAGATTGGGGGTTCTTTATGAAACCCATCTTCTATTTATTTGCGAAACCCTCTTTTATTTATTTGCGAAACCCTCTTTTATTTATTTGCGAATTCAGACCGAGGATAACAAAAATACAAGAGGGGTTCATATGGAAGCCACAGCGGACCAGCCCCACCCCAGCCACCAGCTTCAGTCTGGCTTTGTCCTAAACCTTCCATTGTAACGCAGTAACAACACATCTTCACTTCACAAAGCACATTCTCTAAAATGTTTTGACGAAAGTTCACCGAAGACGAATTCGTGTAGAAGACGGGTTGGTGTTTGCACTGCCTTCGCGGCCTAACTCTATCATGTGTCATTGAGTCATTGAGATCAGAGAAAGCATAAACTACAACTGTCAATACACTTTCCTCACAAGAACTGTGCTTTCTGATTCCTGATTTTCTGATTCAACAAAACAATAAAAGAAACTATTCGAAAGACATGCATTGTTTATTGAATGGATTTATTTGTTACATACATTGTAATATAATCGCTGGTAATACAAACTCACTAGACACAGATTTGAATTTAGTTTACAAGAAGATCACACACACACAACATACAATATTGGGGTAAATTCATCTCTGTCCCACATGCTGATCGGAACCCAGATTGGTGTATACTGTAATAAGTTATTCCAATGACACAGACAATGGGGAAAAAGAATAAAACCGATACATGTAAATGTAATTTAGTTTTCATGAAAAAAATCACAAAGCACCAGTTTTTTTCCTCACAACGTCCAAAATAAAATAATATATCAATATACATACGTTTTCATCTTGTAAATATATTATCAGTACCACATTACAAAAGAATGATGCTCAAGCTGCAAGAATTCAACCTGCATTACAGTAAACTTATATATAAGGAAAAATTAAAAATTCGAAAACAAAATTTCAATTGAAACTGTTAGAGACACTGTTAGACTATTTGCAAACTAACATGGACTCCCATACCGATTGTGAGGACAATAAATTATTACAGACTATACATTTCCTTTCCATCTTCCTTTATTTGCTCTCTTCCTGCGCAGCACACTTTTTATTGTGAGTATCCAAAGACCCATAAACAAAGGGAAAATGATAATAAACGCCATGAGTGGTGTTTTGCGCTCTATAAATCATCTGTGTTATTATTACTTCTAAAGGAAAAACAAAAGTCAGACCACAATAAAACTCTTCACAGCCCAGGTTGGAATAATCCTTGATAAAGAACAATTTCCTCTAGCCACATGCAAGGGCACAACTGTTTTCTCACTATCCTGTCACTTTAACCTCTATGAGAAAAATTTGTTACAAGCAAAAAAAAAAAAATGTCCTTATATAAGATGAATATTGAGTCTTCAGGAGTGACGAGATTCAAACATGTTGACAGCCAGTCAAACTTATTAAAATCATTCATTCAGCATAATGCAGCATACACACGATCACATACAAACAAAATAACAAATATGATTGATTCTTTGTACAAGTTGAAAGTTGATCGCATGACATACTTGTACAAGCAAAAGTATTATGATAAGACAATAATGTTATCTCCTTATACCTCCCTCTCAAGTTTTATTAAAAAAAAAAAGTATAAAATATTTTTAAAAATGTATATTGATATTTACAAATGAAATATCTGCAAGAACAAACACAGACAAATAGAGTTGGATGGGACTGAATCAAAGAGCAGGTTGAAAACCCAACCGCTGAGCTGCCAATTGCAAGCATTTTGCAAGGAGTGCTTCACCATGAGGGAGAGTCAATCCAATAAATAAGTTAGGCATAAATTACACGGCATATCTGTTTGCAGCACCTTAGAGAGTTTTAATCATTATGCAGGTTAATAAATAGAACATCAAGCATAAAAATTATTCCACTTCACAAGATATATTAATACATGTATTATAACGCTGGACTCCATACAAATGGATGATGCATGTGCTGAACATTTCACATAAAACAACAATAATATTTATGTAACTTTGGACTTCATATAAAACGGAGTAATGACAGTGTATTTGACCAAAGTGATTAAAAATATTAAATTCTGCATGAGTAATACAATGTACAAAATAATGGACTTAATACAGGTGGATAGTGCATGTTACTACACTCTCACATGATAAAACAATAAAGCAATATAATGCAAATGCATGACACAATGCAAGTGGCAAATAATGACAATCTGACAGAATTCACAGTTTTCCGCCAAAGAAGCACAATAATGATACTATAATAGTAATTGTTAGAGTTTATGAAGAGAGTCATGGAACACTGCACATTGTAAGACAATCTCAATGCCAAATTCATCCATATGTAATGAACATAAACCCAGCACAAATCACTAGGGTTAAAGTACTCAGGGAAGTTGTAGACTTGAAAAAAAATATTTTCATCGAGTTTCTAATATAATGATGAATTCATGCTTTTGTTCATTATAGTCCAAAAACAAATAACGACTTGGTGCTTGTGTAATAACGGTAAGTAGAAGATTTACCAGAAACAAAAAAATTACAAACTGCTGATATGAAATTACATGTAGCTTGGATGTTTTAGATTATACAGCCCCCCGCAAATAATACAATTAGAAATAAATAATTCTTAATTTAAAATTAGTTGTCAAATGCTCCACTGATGATATTTCCACTTGATTGAAATTCATTTATCTCTGATACAAAAATTCAGATTAATATATAATGCATACATAGCACAACATGATCAAGTTATAAATAACGAGGGCTATTGTTTAAAGAATAGAGAAAACAAAAAAAAAAAGAGATGATTTTCAAACACCATTAAAAAAACGAGAAATAAAAAAAACACCCCAAAAACCCTCCATGAATCATTAATATGTGCCACCATTCTTTGTTATGATGATGCAGAGTTTTAACCGTCAGTCACAAACAATAATTTAAAACAAAGATGGAGCTTACAGGACTTTTCTATCTAGTTCTCCATCAGCTTTCAGAAAAATCAAAGAGTGGGGTAAACAGTATATCATTTTAATGATAGGTGCACAAACAAAGATAAAATATTTTTAGGTAACGTTTGCACTTAAAGAAACAGTAAAACCCATTTTCCTTGATATGACACTATGTACATAGGATAAAAAGATGACAAACATACCTTTTAAGTTGACTTTTGGTTTAAAAATTCATGTAGATATCTCAAAATATATTTTAAAAAATATATATGACGGAAGGAATAAGGAGTCTGAACTGCTGACAGGATACTTTATTATGCTAAAAGTGGCAAGAAAATTGCAGTCAAAATTCAAAGCCGCAACTGAAACATTTTTTTTTCAAGATAATAAAAACGAGGGAAAAAACACTGTAGAACATTTGAAATTAATATTATTACAAGGATAACGATTGCAAAACCAAACTACTTGAGAATTATAGGGAACAAGTCTAGTTCCAATGCAGTACAAGTACCAAAGTTGAAAACTTGGTATTTATAAATATGCCTTAGGATGACAATGGTTTGACAGATGTACACTGTCACTTTAAGGCACTGTTTTAGCCAAGAAAAGCCCAGAGATTTGGATATGAAAAGTTACGTCTATACCATCAAATCTATCAGATGCAAAAGGCTCTTGGCACTGCAAGATGTAGATCACAAAGTAAAATAAATGTAATTGGTAAATAAATTACTTTTCTGATGCTTCCACATTTGACAATTGCTGAACAGTGATGATAGTTATCCTTAAAAAATCATCGACAGCTTTGACATGTCCATAATTCAGCAATATACTATTCATACTCATGGTCCATATCACATTGATGTGAGATCTATCAAGGGAGCGTGGATTTCCCAGCATGTTTGGGGAGGGGGCAGATAGCTCAGTGAGTTAGTGCTGTGCACTGATGGACATGAGGTTCAAGGTTTGTATCACAGCCGGTGTGTCCGTCTCTGTATAAGATTCTTCTAAAAACAAAATGGAAAGAAAAACTAATCAAAGATGGCATTCCACTGCATAGAAATCTTCCCAGACACCATGAAATGAAGAAATATTACCATAGCGATATATTAAGGGAGAAGGAGTCTTTAGGTAGTTCAATATCACACACACACACATGAAATATTTTATCATATATTATCTGAGTAAAGCTTAAGTGCTCGACATCTGTTTATAGACAATTGTAATCAAATAATTATTAAGTGTATGTTTATAGATATATCAATGATTATGGTACAGAGTTATACATTATTATTTTGCTGTGCGTTCAATTTACTTTACTTCATTATTGCTTTAACACTTGTCACTCTCTTTCAATTACAGGGATACCATTTCACAAAAAGTTAAGCTAATGAATTGAAAGATATAAGTTTTGTTCGGCATTCAGAATCGGTTCCTAGATTTCCACAGAGCTGTTTTGATATATATGTACATATTTTCAGATTTTGCACTTTCTGTGTCAATTTTTTTAATTTAAATTTTCACACTGTTCAGGGTTACTCAATATTGATGTCATAATAACTGTTGGGTAACAATAGCTCAAAGCTGAGCTCATAACTTCTGATTACATAACATGAATATTTAAGAAATTGCTTTCCTTATAGAACTGAATAATTCTCAGTTTTGTTAAGTCTTATAGAATGAAAATTTACCCCAGATTCTTTTTTTTTTTTTTTTTTTTAAAGAATCTGAAGGAATGGTATTATGTTTTAGTGAAGAGATGTTTCAAAGTGACCCTGGCTGTAGCATGATACCTTTAGTGTGTAAATATTGGAGAAGTATGATATAAAAATGTTGCTGAACAGAATTATTCTGCCATGAAAACAACTCTCTCACTCATATTGCTCTATCCTAAAAAAGCTCAGGCATAATCCAGTCAACCCGTCGGTCAATTTAAAATAAATAAATGTATGGGAAAAAAAGAAGCCTTGATGTAAAGTCATTACGCTGCAGCGTACAGATAAAAAGATATCAAAATGAATAGTGGATCACAGAAAAGAAAGCAAGTATAATATTAATTATGAATAAAACCATAAATTCCTTTAAGTATAAATAGAGCAACTTAATAATAACAGACACACAATAACCAAAATTGAGTGAAAGTAAGGTTTCATACAAAATCAAAATAATACTTATTAAAAAGACGAGGGACTGAAAGTTTTTTTCATGTATTAAACTTTTCCACAAGCAGTAAGCTATTCATCAGTGCCTGATCTGTTTACCAACCTCTGTGTCTGTTTGCACAAAGTAAAGTAAAATTCCCTTCTTTTCTGCCCTTTTCTTAGGCCTTTATACATGTTTTTGTCAGTTAAATATTGAAGTAATAAAATGTTAAGATCATCTGAGTTTCCTACTTCCCTAATGTATATTGAAAGACCGCCATGGAAGAATGGGATCAGGAACTACATAGAGCAATCATTGATCACAGCAGGTATTTCATTTAATCTTGAAAGGGTATTATGATCGTCTTCCCAAAGTAAAAAAATCTAACACTCTCAATCCCAATAACGCAATTTAATGCTGGCAAGAACAATTTAATTGCCTTCACAGCTGAAGCATACCAAAACATAATGTATTTATGATTCCAAAAGATTGTTCTTCTCACCTAAGCAAATGGAACAGCATAATAAAACAGTCATGATACGACATCAATGAAACATTGCAAAAGTGTTAGATACCGAATAGACAAAATTGTATCATTCTATCGTTATTCCCTTAAACTGAGAAGAATGGTTATTCATTGCCTTGCAAGAAATAAAAACAAAAGATTTATGAAGTATGGAAATTGACATTTCTGTATGAGATAATGTCAATATGAAAAGTTTTAAAATCAGATCTCTGCAGATTCTATGACAAATAGACATTTATTTTATAACTATGAGCTATGAGAAAACATAAAATGAATGTGAAAATGAACCATATCTACCTCAGAGGTTGGCCCAAAATACATGAAATAAATATCAAAACAAACACACCATTGTCAAGATAAAAGAACAAAAAACATTAAAAAATACAACAAAATAGTAAATCAGACAAAGATAAAATTGCATTGTTCATCATTGTATTAAACATTTATTACATGCTACAGCAACCACTTAGTGGCATAAGATGACCATATTTGGAGACCTAGGAGTTTTACATCAGGAGATGCCCCCTCATTCCTCTCTCACACACACAAACCTCTCTCTCTCTCTCTCTCTCTCTCCGTGTCTCTCTTCCCAGTGATGTTCATTTCGTGACCTAATAAGATATCTTAAACATCGACACACTATCTCTCTCCCTCTCTCTCTCTCTCTCTCTCTCTCTCTCTCTCTCTCTCTCTCTCTCTCTCTATCTCTCTCTCTCTCTCTCTCTCTCTCTCTCTCTCTCTCTCCTCTCTTTCTTTTTTACTCTCCCTCACTCTATTCCCCCTCCACTCTCTCCGTGTCTCTCTTCACAGTAATGTTCATTCCGTGACCTAATAAGATAGACGGGCCAATGCCCTTACAGCGCACTGTACATTTCACAAACGTCTGATAGACGGTAAATATTTCACACAAGGTTTTTTTTACTTCCGTTCCTGTTAATTTTCTGTTTGACTTAATCGTCGATTGACATTATCTTTTGCTGTGACTGTATGATTTATGATCACAATGGAGGCGAGTAGTATTTATATTTCATTATTATAATATGTTCATTAACTTTTATAAATTTATCATAAAGCTAAGCGAGTGAAAAGACAATATCTAAGACTTGATATAGCTAACATCACTCACATCGCTTTGCTCTAATTAATGATAATTACCGTCGTTTCTTGTCTATCGCATGGCCGACGCAGTGCTTAACCTAATTAGTCTATACATAGAAAGTCACTGTGTTCGTTCGACCATTTCAGTGATTTTGGGGGAAATGTGAATACCACTGCCCTCCAGAGACAAAAGATGTTTAAAGCAGCCATGACTGTGTGACCATTGGTTACCAACAACAAAGCCTAAAGTTAGAATATTCATATCCAAATACTGACTGGTCTCTCAATGTCATTACTTACAAAGTCAGAGTGATTTGTTCAAAGCAAAATAATCAACGCTCAGAGGAGCTTCATCTTAATTTGTTGTAAATTTAAATCAATGTAAAAAATACAACAAAATCAAAGAACAAATCGTGATTTCTCTTACATGCCAAGCCAGCCTTCTCTCCTTCCTTTTGTTATGCTTATGATTCAAGAAATCTATTGCATCCCTAAGGAAAAATGGTTCCTTTAAAAAAAAATCTAGAAATCTATTTAAGTGGATGTAAAACCCAAACTGCTAAGTTGGGGCGACCCAAACCAAAGATTATAATTATAAGTGGATGTAAAACCCACACTGCTAAGTTGGGGCTACTCAAACCAAAGATTATAATTATTGGATAAAACTCCCACACGTATAACAAATGATAAAAATTTCATTTTTATTTCTGGTCTATGCAATATCTTTTACAGATAAAGATATGACAACATTGCAGAAGCAGTCTCAAAATTTAACTTCCTTCTATCCTACTTATTTAAATATCTATGTCTGCTCTAGACCTCTACAGGCACAAAAATAGATTAATTAAAGCAAAATTACAAGCTGGTATTTAAATTCAATTTCAACTTGTTTCAAATCATGGGGAGACTAGAATTATAATGCCAAAATCCTGTGGGACCAGTGATCACGAGATAGGCTGGTTGAACAGTCCTAGATTACAAGTAAATAATTTCCGGCCGATTTAGAACTGGGGAAAAATGCCCAGTAAGGACAGAGAATAAAACAACAAAGAGCTCTTGCTGAATCCAGACTTCCCTCCGTGCGCTTGTAAAAGATTGCATAGCAGGAGCAGTCCTCTCTCTAAACTATTTTACATCACCTAAGGTGAGAGCCAAGACTGGTGGCTTTCACTAAAGAAATTTCATTTCACCACCACATTTTTTTCCCAACCAGCTCTCAAGTCCTCATACTCTGCTTGTAAGTTCAAACTCCCTGCACTCAGCTCTTAATGGTCTAAACCTGACAGCAAAATTGAGATTATCCCTTATTTTCTGAGACAAAAGGCACCTATCGTTTACTACTGGCTTATTTTTTTCATTATGAAAATTAGATTAAATGATGACTTAGATTGCCATTTTTATGCCTACATATGCCTACCTATTTACTTTTTTTTTCGTTAGTGAAGGTAAAATGCTTATGAAACAAAATCTCCTCGGCTTGAAGATTTTATTTCTGACTCAGAACAATCACTGCCACTGATAACCACTGCTCCAGAGTTATGGCACTTAAACTTTCTTTCGCTGTCCTTCATGGCGCTAGCACTCCTAGGTCCTGGGATATCCGTTTCAACTTTATACAGAGATGATCGGCAGTTGCACTGTACGGGACGAAAAAGAAATTTTTACAGAAATATTAGGTTAGTAAATAATTTTTCAAAACTAGTGAAACTGCCCACTATAATGATACGCCTTCTACAGAAGTGTTTACTGTTTTTACAGTCTTGATTTGTGAGCAAGCTACAAGAAAAAGTCTTCAATTGACAGGAACACTTACTTTTTCTCAACAAACTCTAATCAAAAGAAACACATGAAATAAAATATGTAGTAATGTAAACCAAAGCCATAAACGGTCAAAAATTAGTTAAAAATAAGACACAAATAGTTGTGTTTGGTTCTTTTTCCTCTGACAATATCATGGGAATCAAGTCATTAGACCCTGATTAATACACATTTTATTTTAACTAAATGACTTAGAAGAAATATCAACTTCGAACCTGTCCCCTGCTAAAGTAATAAAACAATTGTAAAAACATGTATAAAATCAGCTCTCTTTAAGGCTAAAATTGGTTAATGAAAGAAGGAAAAACTAGGAAATTCAACCTAGAAAAAAAATTAACTTACCTCTAAACTGGAGTACAGACCAGAACTCCTTTAGTTTATCCTGAGATTTTCTTATCATGGATGCAGTGCTGAAAAAAAAATCAAACACATTGAATGATGATTATTATAAAAAGAACACAAGGCAAATAAATACAAACCATAATAGAGGGGGGTGATGCATTTTCGATATTTCTTTTTCTTTTTAAATCAGCAGTGAAAAAATTATTTGATTTCTCGACAGATTAAAATAGCTACTTTTCTAAAAGACTTCTAGCTTTTACAAACTCGTCCATAAATGTTGAAAAAAATGGACTATTTTCTAAAGGTGTCAAGAAAGAAAAGGGTTTATCTTGCAATACAACTAATGTGGGTTTCAGCAGAATGAGCCGTCCTTGAAAAATATACATGCTATGGTGTGATATCAAAATGTTTTACATCCATTTTTTTAATATTGTGTTAGTGAATTCAGTCAATAAATTTATTTCAGGCAGAAAATGTAATTTTCATACTGGCTTAACTCATAAGGGTCAAATCTTTTGTAAATTTGAAAAAATGCAAAGAAATATTTACACAAAAAGTGTCAAATCTTGGTTTTGTATCCACGCATTCCAAAAAAAAAAAAAAAAAAAAATCCTACATTTTGTAATGGAAGCATTCTTACCTTTTTCCAGTATGTAAAAGGAAGCTTTACCACAAAACTGACAACAGCCACACCAAAGGTTAAAAAAAAAAAGAAAAAAACCCCAACAACAACATAATAAGATGTGACTGAGAAGCCTACACTTACCTCTCAGAGGGTGGGTCTGCCTGTAACCTCTTACAACTGGCACCTGCGACAACCTCCACACACTCTTCCAGTAGCTCCAACACTGAATAAGGATAGTTATCGTAATTATTACACATCTAATTGATAATAATATTTAAAAAAAATCATGATGATAATAATAATAATAATAAAAACAGGAACGAGATCAATGGAGATCATTCATCAAGCACATTGCAGAGATTGCTGAGGCGTCCCGATATATATATATATAATTATATATAAATAAATATATAAAATATATAAAATATATTCACTAAAAGGGACAAATGAACCTCTGTTTTAATCAGATTTAACGGGGAAAAAACTGAATGAGTGTTTAGTGAACCAACCTTCAGCTCCTGCTTCAGTCTGACCACACTTTGTCTCTACGGCTTCGCTCGTTGTCTCACTCTCTCCTGATCCATTGTCTCCGCTGCTTGGTTTCTCGGAGCTGCCAGAGGACGTGGAGTCGTGGCCTTGAGTTTCCTCAGATGGACCCGCGTCTCTTGTAAGAATGATCATCCTGCCATTTGCTAGACCCAGTAGCTGTTGAGTGATGTGGCCCAAGCATGCTTTGTCCATACACTGTCAGATAGGCAGGAAGAATACGTTAAAATTAAAAATATGTTTGATAAAAATTAGCTCTAAAGCTTTTCAGAATAAGTGAATACAAAAATACAAATACTGCCTTCCGAATTATAAAAACAGACACACACAAACATTTACAAACTTCAGCAACTGTAGATGACTGTAATGCCTCCTATTCATAAAAGAATTAACAAGTCTTCTTTATTTCTCAAATCTTATTTTTGGGCAATACAATTTTTTTAAAAGCTGGATATTTTTATCTATTATGCAGCATTATAATGAGATCATCAACAACAACAACAACAACAAATAGTCATATCCAAAACATGTACAATTTTTCAATAGCTTTGTGAAACAATGTACTATTGATTTTTTTAAAGCAAAAAAAAAGTGCAGGGAAAAATGGTAAAATAAAACAAAACACATGAATCCTCTAATTTGCCTCTAGAGCCACATTACCGTTGGTAAGGTTTTCATGTCATTCAGCTTGAAGAAGACGAGCTCAGGACAGAACTGAAAAGGATACAAAGAAAACAAAATGAACTTTTTTTTCTCCATTCCTGCACAAACAACATAATTTATCCCGATTACCTGAGGCACAGCAGCTGCAGACCCTAAATGCAGTAACAGCCTTGCCTCTTCTTTTCCATCAATGTTCATGACTTAATGATGACTTTAAATTAAGATGTCTCTAAAATATTTCATCCTGAGAAGTTTCAAAAACAATGATAGTTATTTATATAAATTTGTAATTTAGACAAAATACAATTGCACTTAGGTGTTAAGCACATTTCTGAATGTTGGACATATATGGAATATAGAAGGAGCTTGCCAAAAAATGTTTCTCTGCTATAAAAAAAATAAACAAATTACCTCATATGCAATTGGCATGACGATTTGCAAGAATACAGCTATGAAGTCAGGAGAACTGGTCACTTCCTGAAATAAAATACACAATAAAGATAGAGCCAAAAAATAAAATAAAAAGCAATATAAAGATTTTAAGAATAAATGATCAGCTCTTTTCAGGCAAAAAATGGAGGAAAAAAAGGCCTTTGATTAGTTAAACACAGCGTGACATGTAACCCACAATATTTTACGTTCGCCAATGAGAAATGCCAATACAACTAGTTCCATGAATTAAGCTGATGTCCTGACAAAGAAATTATAAATGTAATCTTGATTTTGTTAATTTTTTAAATTTTAATGATTAGATGAAAATGTTGATTAAAGTTTGATAGTAAAAAAAAAAAACTGGATTCAAAACTAGATACCAATCACTAAAGATTTCAAAGACTTTTCATAGCTTAAACAATACTGTGTTAATGGCATTTTTTTCATCTCAAAATAAGCATTTCAGAAAGCATCTTGCAACACAAGCACACATATTTTGTGATATTATCTACTTAGTTAAGTAACAAAGCAGTTAATAGGTCAATCCATATTCCTTGTAAAAGTATGTGCCATATATTTTTTTTACATTTGTAATCAACCATCATGCTATTGTTCTTCCTCTCTTTGAGACTTACTGTCTCCAATCATTGTAGATTTCCAGTGCATGGAGCATGGATAAGCATCACACTCTAAATTACCTGAGCTATATCCTTCCCTTTCTCCAGTCTCTACTCACTCAGTTCCCTCAAAAGGAATTCTTAAAACACATTTCGCTCAATTCTAGCCTCCTATACAAGAAAGTCAAGGAACGCATTTGATCAAAACATATTAGAGTAGAATGAATTTAGTCATAAGGTTTGTTCCCCTTTTGTTTACCATCAATAGCATAACATACACAATGTGCTGCCACAGATGAATTCCACAGCACTTGCCTGTGACAGAGGAATATCCACGGCGCCAGGTGAAATATGTGGCTCCTCATTCTCGTAACTCGTCACTCGCAAAGAAATGTAAAGCACGCTGGTATGACAGGGGAGGATAAAATAAACACAAAATCAAAGGAAGTGTTAACATTAATGATTATAGCTGATTGGAAAAATAAATCTAAGATAAATGACACCCACGTTGCATGAGAGAGGAGATTTTAAAGAAAAGCTTCATATTGCATTATTTGGGTATATTCTATTTTATTGTATTGCATGTATTTCTAAATTTATATTTGATTATTTGAACGTTGATTATTTTAAATAAATTTGTCAATGCTCAAAAAAAAAAAAAAACCCATCTAAAGAAAGAACAATTTCAAAAGACAAAAAAGAATATGATTAAACTCTCATGTTCAACTATGGATTGATCAACATCTGATCCTAGAGAAAAAGGTTACAATGGATGCATTTTTTGCCATGTCCAGTCCAAAAGACAGATATCCAAAGATTTGGAAATATTCTTTTTTTTTTTCACAAGGCTTATGGCAGGTTGCAATATAAATTGGTGGACCAGATTTCACATGATCCAACCAAGAGCCCCACCACTGCATGATTCTAACCTGGAGGAAGATTTGCTGGTATCTTGATAGGAAGGCAAGTCAGGACAGAGGTCGATGATAACAATTCTGAAACAATAAGACATGAATAAAAGACAAAATCAACATAAAGTAGTGAAAGGACAATGAGCGATCAACATAATTTATTTACACTCTCACTAAACTAATGGCATTGCCTTTAAGTTGCAATTTATTGACACTCCTGGTAGACCAATACAATAGATTAATCCCAGTCTAAGAATTTCTTTGATGAAAATGCCTGATGCATTGGTATTTTAACATCTTAAATTGTGACAAGTCAGGGGCAAGACAACCTAATCCTGCCATCTAACATTTTGTCCATCATAAACCAAATCATATGAAGTATTCCAGTCTATTTTCCATAAGCTAAATGACTGACAGTTTTAAAAATACATGTTCATACTGTAGAGAAAAGGAACCAAACACCAAGTGAGTTTGGTTATTACAAAATTGGGAGTAAAAAATTTATAGAATTTAAAACTGTGTGTAAATGAATTCTTCTAACTGTGTTTTTTTTCCTTCTTGTTTTTTTTTACATCATTGTTTCACCCATGATAATTGAAACTGTGAATGTAGCATTCTATAAGTTGAACTGATTGCCAAAGAACACCAGACAGGGGCACCAGCTGAGATTTGAACCTTGTCAGTCCAAACTACTACCAACTTATCTATCTGACTCCCCAATCTGAACTCACTGTACATTCAGAACGATTAGGATGGAAACAAGTGTTACAAATACATCCCCAGTTCTCACACGGGTGCTCTGAGGTAAATTGTAATGATAATTTACCATGATTAAATGTTTACCTATTCACAGTTTTAGAGTCTATAGCATGCTGCTGGATCAAATTGACTAGGCTTGGCCCTGCGTGAGAATTTCCGTTCATGGGTTTGCCATTCACAGGTGGGTGCTGGGGCTCTGACTGCAGGCAACACAAACAACTACGAACCTGTCAGACAGAAAATTACACGCCTTTAGAAACAAACAAGCAGTCAAACAATGATAGAGACACCCAAAGCTATATCTAAGAATCTAAAAGTCTCACAAATTAAAGACTATCTATCTTATAGGAAGTTATATTCCCTTAACTCTCAGTCCTATTTCACATATAAAAGATAAAATAAGTTTCCCATCAATGCTATTTATGTTATCAATATTCTGTTTTTGTTGTCGTTGTTTACCTCGTTTGATAAAATGGAATCCATGGATGTTTTGATACAGTCAGAGGCAGAGCCAGAATGCAGTGAGGTAGTCTACATTTGAAAAATAGAAAAGAGGGTTAAATAGTAAAACGTTTTGAAATGATATTTGCAGCAATTTTTTACATAATCATAAAGCTAACTTTTTTTGTACAATAGAAGTTTAATTTATCAAGCTTACAAAACTTTTCCACTGAACATTGGACCTTACTGAAAACCATGTTCTTCCATATATGTGTCATTTACCAACAGAAGAACCCACAAGCACCCCTGAACCAAACAGAACTGCAGGAGACTGTTCTTCTAAGAAGTGAAGTTAAATAATAAATAATGTGAAATTGATACTAAGGTGAAATTCATAATATGAAAAAAAAAACAAAAAAACTGGATGGGCAAGGGAACAAAGATGCAATTAAACAAAACAGGATAAGTTGGTAGTTGGCAAATACACACCCATTGAACAATCTAAGGTGAGATCAGGGCTCCTGAAGGTGTACTGACCTGTAAACTAGAATAGCCAGCCCACAGCTCTTTACTTCTAAGGTGTCCCAGAATTGGAGCCGAGCTTCCATTCTCACAAGCAAAACCAAGCCTTCATACAGGAGGGAAAAAAACATATAAATTTACAAGTCTTTATGGCTAGTGACACCAGAGTAGAAAACGAGAAAATCGCCACCTTAAGTTTACAGATTATTTTAGCATATTCTTGTGCATGTTCCCCTCTCTTTATTACTAGTACCACAGTGCTTAATGCAATCTGATCTAATTCTTTGACAATATTTTTTATGTAAATTTGAAGAGGGAGAAAAAATTAATGAAACAATACAGACAAAAACAAAAAAAATAAAATCTAGCTCATGAACATTTTTGACTGCACTAAGAACGCTGAAGTTCACAGATCATTTTAAGCACACTCTTGCATTTTATCTTCTCTAAATGAATCTTAAAGAAAAAAAATCAGAATCTTAATAAAATGGCCATATTGAATTTGTTTCCATACCAACCTACCTATCTTTCGGCACCAATAAGGATGTGTTTTGCACCAGCTGCTCAATCATGCGATCCAACTCTTCTTTTGTGTGAAGAGGAATATCATTTGCACAATCCTGAATCAAAGGATAAATCTTTGGCCGATTTTGGGAGGTGTAGAACTCAACATCTTTTCTGCAAAGTGAAAAATATAGAGAAAGCACAAGCATCCATGAGTTTTAATTAAATGATAACAAAAATTATCAATATCAAATATATAGTGAGATGATTGAAAATGCTTATATGCTATAAATTAGAGTTTTCTCCACACTTGTGCACTAGTCCTAGAAGGATAATAAAACATTTTGTTTCCTGACACATTCAAGTTTTATTTTCAGATAACTTGTGTTGCAAAATAGAGTCAGGTTCAAACAAAAGATACTCAGGAAAGGAAGTTATTGAAAGATCAACTTCAAGGTAGATCTTGATACAAATTTTCTTTTTCTTTTCTCAGTTAGTTTCATTACGCCTACCAGATTATCTCGATATTATATTTGTCTTATCTGTGGCTTTATTGTTTACAGACTTATTTCACCAATGAAGAAAATAATGCTGATTGCACTGAGCTAGATCACTGACACTGGGGGTAGATGCAAAACTCCCTGGTACGGATAGATCTCTGCTCGGACTTTCCGTGGCTCCACAAAGTCCTGGTACTGCAGGCACGACCAGTGCTGGTGCATCACTTTGATACAGTTCAGAATGGATTCAGTTACACTGCAGGATTAGAAAATGGGCCACAGGCTCAAAAAGCAATTTGGATAGAACGTCCTTTGTCAGCAAGACCGTCTTGCAGACCAGACCCAAGACTTATGTCTGACAATTTCTGTACCATAGAGACAGGGGCATATAAACATTTCAAATAAATTGTTACAAATTATTATTCAGAAAAGAGAAATTTGAAAAGTAAATGCAAATTTGAAATAAGGGCAATTATACACACAACAATTTTGTTTGACAATTTGACAACAATTTTGTTTGACAATTTGACAACAATTTTGTTTTCCATTAGTGCTGGTAAATTTTCACTGCTTAAAAATCAATCTCATTTTGTACAAACATTCCCTTGCTGTAAAAGTAATTGAATAGTATATTTCATAATTCGCACAAACCTGTTCTTTGGTGCAATTATGGGTGAGATTAAAGGTGTTGGATCATCAAGTAACGCTCGCAGGGATAAGGCTGTAGATTCTGATAATGATTTGAGATTGTAGCCACCCTGAAATAAAAGCACAAACGTGAAGACCATCATTCATGACAGTTACAACAACCAAAAGTAGTAAAAGGATATAATTTTTAGTTTTTAAAGTTTTTCATTGGGAAATGAAGATAGATATTCATAAAAGTAAAATGGTAATAATAAACCAATACAGATATACACTAAAGAGATACAAAATGTACCACACTATTTGATACTCACCTCTAATATAAGAGCTAGCTTGCCCTTGGCCAGAGGTTTCAGTAGATTTATAAAGTGAGCAAAACAGGCTGGACTGACCATCATTTCACCCTGGTAAATGCAAGAGAGACAAATATATAGGTTCTCAACATAACAACAATTCAGTTACACTTGATACTCAAAGTAATAATATAAAATAGTCAGAAAGAAAAATGTATGCAACATTTAGAGATGAAGTCAGTGTGAACTTAATTTCTAAAAGACAGAAATAACTGATCTCAAACTTTTCTTTATTCATTGCCATAATCAATTTATTCAAGGCTAACGTAGCCTGGACAATCAATTTATCCACCTGAGTAGTTCAATAACTAGTGTTGAACCTACCTCTGGACAGCCTATGGCACAGTCAAAGCCGGCAGATACCAGAACCAGCTCAGGATCAAACTGGCAAGGAAGAAAACCCAACAAAACCCCATTTATTGCTGACTTCCAAATTCAGGAACATCTCGAAACTGCCTAATAGCGTGAAGGTAAAAAAAAGATCACGTGTAAGTGGTCCTCAAGCCCATCTTTATGATTTCACCATGTTTTGTAGAAGATTCATAAGGTTTTGACGGGTTTCAACAGATTTTAATAGATTTCGCCATGAAGCTGTACCATTTAAAAGCACTGTTTCAATTACTTAGAGACAGATATTCACCAAATGCTGATTTTAAAAAATTTGACCATGAGTCAAAATATCTGACTTTTCGATGAAACATGTAACTTAAGGGGGCATGTTTTACATTAAACTATCTGTATGGAAAAAAAATCATTAAAATAACTGCCCTTGGTAATTAAAAAAAATCACCAATGTTTACTGATAACTAAATCTTTAATGTCATTTATAACTTTAAAAACAATAAAGGCCAAATTTCATTCTTTAAATTGTAAAAAGAAATAAAAGTAAAGTGCAACCAATACCTATTAAAAAGGATTTGTTATTGCATCATCCTAAAATTCAATTGTTACTACCTGATAAAATATTGGCAGGAGAAGGTTGAACATGATTGCCAAATAATCACTATTATCACAGCCAATCTGAAAAACCAGCAAATAAAAACAAAAACAAACTTTTACAAAAGCAAGAATCTTTTTCAAAGCTCAGGTTTATTTCACCTACTAGCATATGTGTAGCAGAAATCCAAAATGTTTTTATACAAAAACAATAATATAAAACCTTTTCGGAAGAAATTCACACTGGGCATGGTTAGTGATCACTTTCTTCTGTCACAATGCTTTAATTTAAAAAATGATTTAGACTAAAGCATTGGCTGAATAGGGAGGATTGTAATGAGATACATTCTGTTAAACTGCTACACAAGTAACAAAGTTGAAAAAAACATTTCTAAATAAAACAAATAAAAATGCTACCCCAAAACATGTTATAAAATACAAGGTATACATTCGTCAACAGACACATGTCTGCATAAATATGAAAAAGTTCTAAGCCTGTATGATAAATGTTCTTAAGATTTTCTGAACCTTTTAATTTTTAAGGATCAAATGGGCATCACAACTTTAATCTGTCTGTCTCTTTATTTATATAACTTGAGTAAGATTAAAGTAGTGATGCCAATTGGATCCTTATTTTTTTACTGAACCTTTTAGTGTAAAGCTGAAACGCACTGAATCACAAGATATAACCACTTGATAGACTTTTTTTACTTAGACTTACCAAATTTTTAATCCTAGACGTGTTTACGACCCTTTGATCACTTGTATAGTGTTACGGGCGATTAAAAGAGGGTTTATTTTATGTCTGACTAAAGCTTCTGTACACCGCCTAATGAATCGAAACTATTCCTAGACGAATAAAAAGAGTCCCACTTCCTCCCAGTGTTGTTTTGAATGCAGATAACAGCTATTTTCAGCTCATACTTTACCTGTTGACACTGGATTTTCTTTGAAAGCCACAATCTCTAACAATATCTGATCAAGGAGCAGGTTCATCAGGAAGGAAATTACTTACTCGAGAGCAAGTTTTAGATGTCTTAGATCGTGATAGTGATGATGATTTTGATATTGTTAGTGATGATAGTGGCAGTAGATGCAGTAGACAATGAAGGCGAGAAGGCAGTAGTTAGATCCAGATCTAGACCTAGTGAGCCAGTGCCAAGAGCAGTTGAGTTAGAAGTAAATAGAAACGGAGATCTAGATGTAGATCTAGTTGATGAAGAGACCTGAATAACCATGCCAGCTAAGTACCCATTCTTGAAGTTCATGTTCACTTTTTCTGTTGCATGAATCTGCTGCAGCTGGTTTATTTTTGGTGTGAGGGTTTTAGACCTATACATTTTCTGAAAGCTGAATAAATTGCCTACTACTTTTATTCTTACTATTTGTAGCTAAACATGTTGATTTCCAAGTTATTTGATGACAAAGTGGATATTTTTTTGGATAGAAACTTGACCACACACTAAATACTAGCCACAATTGAAGGGTTCAAAAAAAAAAATGCGTAAATTTAGGTAAAATTGGCATCACATGATCACTGTTAAAAGAATAAAAAGAATGTTTCTGCAAACCTCATTTAAAGGTACATTAATATTATATCCTTTCCCTGTTCCTTCTCCAGTGAAATCATAGTCTCCTTCCCTTAAATGTGGCCACTCTCTACCATGCTCATAGCGATGAATGGACACAAAGAGAACCCTGCAAAAAAAAGAGAGAGAAAAAAAAAGAATTCTTTAAAATTTTTTTTAAAAGTTATGTTTTGAAACCATAAAAAACAAACGAACAATATTTCATGAAATAATCATAGAACTTAAATGTGCTGTTCAGTGGCGACGACATGGTTTTTTGGTGTTCTAATTTAATTATCATTATTTTTACATTACAAAGGATTTCTTTTGTATTGTGCTGTGATACGTAATTTTTAGTCTGTGAAAACAGTATTGTTATTTTTAAACTAAATGGAAGCCTATATAGTGCTGATGTTGGACGTTAAACCAACTTTTCTTATATTTGTATTTCTTTGTACACATCATATCTATATACTTTTACACTGTTTCTTTCAAATAATAATATTACTACTGTGCAACCAGTGTAGTGTTAAATGATCATTCTTATATATACATCTATATGCATCATTTAGACTTTTTCATCAAACAATAAGTAGTGTGTACCTACAGTGCTTTTAACCAGCGTAATATTAAATATTCTCATAACCCATACAAATATCTATATACATTTTCTATATCTTTTATACATTTGCCTTTATGTTTTAAATTCATGTCGTAATTGTTATCTATCTACCTCTTTTGTAGCCCTGGTAACCATGATGATAAGTTTTCTTCAATGGACAATAAAAGTATACTTATCTTGTTTTGACAATGAGGGGGAAGGAAAGAAACAAGAAGACCTTACCATTTTTTTTTCAACCCTAGAAACAACATGCATGCCATGTTAATAAAAGATAAGATGAACTTTATTGATCCCTCTTGAAGAAACCCAAAGTCGACATAGACAGTACTTGTTAGTGCTTTTGTGTTGATGCATTATGTATACATTCACTAACCTTGGATCATCATAGAACATGTACTGTGTGCCTTGCCCATGATGGACGTCCCAATCCAATACCAGTATCCTGGAAAAAGAGCAGTATGTACAGTAAAAAACAAGCGCAAAAAAGGGGAACAAATACATTAACAAAAAATATTAATGTTATGCTTGGACATCATACTTCATTGCTAAGTTTATCTTACTAAGTGAAAAACTTAGACCTTTGAGTGCTGTAGAATGTATTCCATGAAATAGCTATTAAAAAAAAAAGGTAAATGTCATTTCTCCTTTTTTCTTTTTTTGAATAATGAAAATAAACGAACGGTATATGGAGGCGTCAATTCACATTGTTAAATATGTCGCGCTTTAGCTATTTCTTGATTCACACAATAAAGTGTTGTTTAGCTAAACCCAGGTTGAGTCGAGGTATGTAGTTTGAACTGGTGTGAGTGCTTGTCAACATCAGGATTCCAGGCCCTTGTGTGAGAAGATCTAGTAGCCTCAGTGATATGAGTAGCCTATACATAGCAGACTTAGTTGTGTGATCAATTTAGTCTAGATATCTTGATATGGCTATTTGGCGTATTTGCTTTTTGTTATTAATTTCAGGTTAGATGCAATGCCTAAAATGAAAAGCTAAAGTTAAGTCTAAACCGCAGTTGAACCACCTCGGCGCAAATGCTATGTTCTTCATGTCGTTTAAGTATGTATAAGGATTTAACAAGCCCAGTGAGTCAAGACTGATAAGACTAAATGAGGTCAGTACTTGATTCATTCGATCATAAACATTTAACAGTAACTGCGCATGCACTACTACAATGGACTTTGTGATTTTTGTGAAGTACATCTGAGTTCAGATTTTCAGGAATAATCATGATGTGTGCACCAAATGAAAATCAAATCATGGACTCCTAGTAGTGAGCCAGAAGTTCTACTGACTTTTTTTTAGCCTTTAAGCTTCCCATGTTTACGATTATGCTGTATTTAAAGAAGGCTAAGGCTTAGAATAGAAAATGCTATGTTCTTCATGTTGTGTAAGTATGTATAAGGATTTAATGGGTCCAGTGAGTCAAGACTGAAAAGACTAGATGAGGTCAGTACTTGATTCATTCGATCATAAACATTTAACAGTAACTGCGCATGCACTACTACAATGGACTTTGTGATTTTTGTGAAGTACATCAGAATTAACAAGGGGAAATGACACTTCGATAACAAATTGTGTTATGACACGTTGGTTAGTTTATACCTTTTCAGATCATACTTGTTCAACATAAGTTGAGCAGCAATAGAAACGTTCCCAAGATAGCAGTAGCCGCAGTATTCTTCTTTCATAGCGTGGTGACCTGGAGGACGCACAATCGCCATGCCATTCCTTACCTACCAGAGAGACAAAAATGTTGCAATAAAATAACAAGTCGAACTATGAAAGAGTGTGTCTAGGCTTGTCTTGGCAAGGTGGATGGGTTCATGCTCCTGATACTCACCAGTAACTCAGTACAAAAAACAAAACAAAACCATCATTAACATCAAGTTTCTCCAGCTAAAAAATCATGAACTGGGTCTATCAAGGCCTGCATCCCCAAGTTAAGACTTTGGTGCGACAACTGGTAATGAGATACACAGGCTAATAAGCCTTATGTTTACCCAGCATTATCATTTGTCACATTATCCTTAAATAATATAAAGAGAGAACTTACAGAGAAATGAAATAAGAAATAAATACAACATATATGACAGAATAAACCAACATTCCTACCTTGTCAGAAACTACTGCGTCAATAAGATCTATGACTCCACCCAATGAGAGTTTGGCATTTTCAGCAGATTTCTAAAGAGCGAGAAGGAAAAAACACAACAAAAAACAAGATAGAATGAGATATAAAGAAATACCATCTATATTTTCTCAGAGCCATTGATTTTTCAGGTATATTTTATTTGATTCATTATAAGAGCACATTTCCCCCCAGTGAACTTACCTAAATTTAACAACATATACCATTTTTATTTATCCCCCACTCCCTCTGGCTTTTCTTTATTGTCACAATTTAATGAAGTAAGACAAGTTCCAATTTAAATATTTATTACAATGAGAAGAACATTACTTATTTTTGCCTCTTTAAAGAATATTTTTTAGGTACAAATAATTTTCAAAACTTGGGGGAAGAGAAAGAAATCCACAAAACAAACCCAGAACATACCTCATGGAAATAAATGTAGTCATATTTCTGAGAAATCTCTTTCAGCTCTGCTTCATTCATTGATGCTGTGCTTTCCAAAAGATCAAGGTGAGCTTTAGTGTGGTAGGTTGTAATCTCTTTAACTGTGGCCTCTCTCACCTTGGTTCAAGACAAGTAAAATGAAACTTGATGTAACGTCAGAAAAACAGTGTTTCTTGTCTATTTTATCCTTTGTTAGGCATTTTTCTCTAATTATAGACAAAATATGTGCTACTTTACAAAATTGCAGATTACACTGACTTAAGAAATTTCATTTTCATTTTTTCTCCTGGAGCTGGATAGATTACTTTTAATTTTACAGGATTAGATTTAGAGAAACCTATTTGATATTAATTTTTTTTTTAAACAAAAAATTGTGCGACTCCTTCTCACAGACCCCTCCCCCAGGATAGAAAAAGAATAACATCTCAATAGCAAACTTACAGGAATTCTCAGGCAGCGCTCCAGAAGATTCAACTGATTGCATCTCTTCAGAATTTCCGCTACACGGTGTGGCGTCTCTGTGAAGTTGACATTCCACCGGCTGAAGTGGGATTCTAACCTTTTGTCAAATACCACAGCTGTGCGCCTGAAGTAAAAAAAATATATATTAGTTCTATTTCATTATATATTCTTTATAATATTTTAAAGTTTTTATGATGGATTACACCAACTCACATGGTCTCCAAATAAGTTAGCTTATAGTTATACCAGTACAGAGTTATCTATAACTGTCAATTAGGTGCATCTTTTTTGTGTGGCATAAACCATTCTGATACATGTATATATATGCAACAAAAATATGTTCTCAAAATTAACATCTGAAGAGCAAGCTCTTATTGCGGGACAAGGAAGCTCAGTCAGTAGAGAGTGCAACTTCTAATCAGGAGGTTGTGGGTTTAAACCCTGATTGAATGACCTTATTCTTTACTGGTTGGGTGACTCTGGGACAGGCTGAGACAAAAGTCCTTAATCTGAGCAAAATCAGGAAGTTACTAAAAACTGTTAAATGTGATAGCACATCCATGGGCCTTTTGGTTGGATGGGCTGAATAAGTTGAAGAGAGAAAATACACAAATAAAGTAGTATGTCTGCTTCTGAAAATAGGACTTCATTTATTACAAAACATTAAAAGAAGGTTGGATGACATAAAAGACTGGAAAGGCAGAAGGTTTCAGAATGTAAGCACATAACAGGGAAGAATGGTGTGCTTTTTCATGTTGATCTTTCCTGAATATAGCCAAATGAATGAATGAATAAATAATTTACAACTTACCTATCTTGAACAACTGCAGCCATGATTGTTCCAAAATTCTAAGAGAAACACTCAAGAACTCAGTCTTCTAATTCTAGCACCTGTCCAGGAAGAGAAAAGTTTTAAGTAAAACGTAATATAATTTAATTTTAACATAGAAACAAGAGAAGCTGGATGAGCAGGGATAAGTATGGGTCTTATAATCTAGGATTTTTATTTTGATGCCTTACTAAGTTGAACTACTATCATGTTTCTTACCTAAACAACATGTAGATCTAGGTATGTACAGTGTGACATAGCCACATTGTGTTTGCTATGTTCAGGTGCTGATAAAAGCAGCAACATTTGCTGTATAGGGTCCCTAAAGGTAACCTAGGAGACATTAAACCCAGAGAGAGGGAGAGAGAGAGAAAAAGAGAGATGCTCGCTCCCCAGTAGTGTTCGGTGGGTTGAAAAACTCATGGGGCTGACCAGTGCCCAGTGCCACCAAAAGTTTTCATCATAGTATACCTGTCCAATATTAACCTCAACTATCTTAGCTTGAGAAAGACTTTCAAGCAACACAAACAATGCAATTGTTCACATTTTTGTTGACAGAGATAAAATCCCCATTTAAAAAACATCAATTTTTGGACATGTATACACGTATGCTTAATATTATGATTAATGTGCAGTAATATTATGAAATACTAACCCACTCACTACTTAAAAATATCATATTGAACCGTTCTAGAAGCCCATCCATTCCATAGAATTTGATGGCTTCATAAGTTTTGCCTGATTCAGCTATTGGTTAGATTTTCATAGTGGACAATCCGGTGGTCCGGCGGTCTCTGATTTGTGCTGCAACATTAATTTATAATACACTCAAGAGGATGGTACAGCAACCTTGTTGTGTTTGTGATAGCCTTACACAAAATCTGTTTCAAGTTGTGGATATTAATCTTATAACACTACCGATCATGTGATAGATCAATGATTGTCTGGTGTTTAAACAGCATTAATCCCTCGATCAAAGTTTACTGTTAAAAACCAAACTGGATTAAAAGATTTTTTGGTCTCTATTAGAAATATGCAGAACGAGAAAAATCCAATGATTACTGACTAGCAGGGCACCAAACCCTTTACACAATAAACAATTTAACACTGACACGGTTTTAAAGTAAGTAATTAACCCTAATATAATCATCATGAAATAGGTTGAGCAATCAGCTCGCCCAAGCAGCAGGTTGGGGCTGAAGCACTAAGCATGGGTCTAAACGACGCCACGGCCGAGAAGAAGCAACAGAAGCACCAATAAATACTAAATAGATTTGGAAATACTCCATTGGCATTTGGCATGAGAGAATTCTAAGATGGCAGATACCATATCCCTAACTAGATAGAAAGTCTGTTCCAGAAAAAAGACAGATTAGAAAGCAATAATCAGCTGACTATTCTCACAGTCAGACTGCATGACTGAACCCAATTTACACCATTTAAAACACATTTACACCACAGTTTTTAAAAAAGTTTATAGAGATCTAGACATCACATAGAGATCTAGAATCCATCCCGCTGGAAAGGTCGAAACCTAAGATTTGGAGCTCAGTTGATAGGTTCTTGTTGCACTCTTGTAGTTACACGTCTAGATCAGGTTTCTCGTCTTTCTTTGAATCAAGAACTGGAATGAACAACCACTGTTCCATGATTTGATATTTTTAAATATCCGTCAACTCCTACACTAGTCTTGATGCTGATCATTTTCGTGATAACCTGAATATGAAAAATACAACTGTTGTAAATATTATGTAAGCTTAAGTTTCTTACAAAAAAGAATTGATAATATTCTTACCAACATCACAAACGACCAGTCAGCCATTTTAACCCGGAAGGAATTAGCCCCAAGTATTCTAAACTGTCACTCACTAGGCATTGCTTTAGGCGTGAGCAAGACAGGCACATAGCAGTGTTCATTGTATCTATAGGAATATAAAGTTTGGGCTGAAGGAAGGTCAAGCCCCAATCCAATAAAAACTAGCCTCCTAACATTTTAACAGGAGCGCCTTGGTGTTTGAAATGATGACTTGTAGTAGCGTTGTAAAAATACTTCAACCAATTACATGTACATTAACTTTTTAATGGAAGAAACGAGACCTCACAGGGCCTGAGCCTGCCGTGGTAGAACTGGATGATTGTCGGGGTGACAGTTTGTTATTATCATGAGCTATGAAGTCATTTATAATCAATTTAACCAAGTTTATTTGAGTTAGAATAAAGTGTAACTAGAAAATCAATTACACAATTTATGAAATAGGTTGAGCAATAATAATGCTCAGCTCGCCCAAGCAGCAGGGTGGGGCTGAAGCACTAAGCATGGGTCTAAACGACGCCACGGCCGAGAAGAAGCAACAGAAGCACCAATAAATACTAAATAGATTTGGAAATGCTCCATTGGCATTTGGCATGAGAGAATTCTAAGATGGCAGATACCATATCCCTAACTAGATAGAAAGTCTGTTCCAGAAAAAAGACAGATTAGAAAGCAATAATCAGCTGACTATTCTCACAGTCAGACTGCATGACTGAACCCAATTTACACCATTTAAAACACATTTACACCACAGTTTTTAAAAAAGTTTTTATGTATCTAGACATATAGAGATCTAGAATCCATCCCACTGGAAAGGTCGAAACCTAAGATTTGGAGCTCAGTTGATAGGTTCTTGTTGCACTCTTGTAGTTACACGTCTAGATCAGGTTTCTCGTCTTTCTTTGAATCAAGAACTGGAATGAACAACCACTGTTCCATGATTTGATATTTTTAAATATCGTCAACTCCTACACTAGTCTTGATGCTGATCATTCTCGTGATAACCTGAATATGAAAAATACAACTGTTGTAAATATTATGTAAGCTTAAGTTTCTTACAAAAAAGAATTGATAATATTCTTACCAACATCACAAACGACCAGTCAGCCATTTTAACCCGGAAGGAATCAAACAACTATCGGTCCAGCAAATATGTTTTTTGAATTTTTTTTTTTTTTAGTACAAATTGGTGCTCGGTGTTACAAGCTTAATTTTTTAAAGGTTCGTGGGAATTTTTATGGCATTATGTATTTTAATAGCCATGCATAAATGCATATAAATCAATTTTCATAATTTGCACTTTGAGTATTATTTATAAAATTTCACAGTACGTGCAGTAATGATCACTCGAGAATCGATACTACCTCTTATCCTTCTTCTGGGGTTTCTGACCTAACAGCTTAAAAACACGACCTCTGACCTTTGGCATGTGATTCCAAGTAGTCTCTGTAACTTCACCCAAGACAGAGAGAGAATTTATTTCCAGTCTTTATTAATTTGTAGACCACTTAAAAATCTTCATCTTGTCACAATTTAGATTGAATAACAGTTTGGCGTCAGTTTTAATCTTGCCTTATAAATGAATTCAACATGTTTGAACTTCATGCATCATATGACTTACTGGTTTCATTGTCACAGTTCATCTACAACTACCGACGAAGTATCGGTATCACAGGTAAAATGACAGTCATTCTCAACGGCCCTGCATTCATTTAGATTTCTAACCTACATGATACAGACTCCATTAATTTTCGGGTAGGGGTGAGAGATTAAAACTAAAGCAACCCATACACCCAAGTCTTCAGTCTTCGATTGGAACCTCGGCCTCAGGAGTCAGGGTGTGTTCCCTGTCTCAGGATTTCATTCTTCTCGAAGCCTAATACTAGGGATAGTGTATATATATATACATACTATAACTATAAAGTGTTTCTGACTCAAAATTGTGTATACATGTTTCTGTCCAAATTCTGCCAAAGGCATTACATAGATCCACAGTGTTTTTGTCCAAATTTTGCCATGCACTATAAAATTGATATTACAATGCGTTTCAACTTCATGTGTTCAAATCAAATTCATTGGACATACTGTCAAATAAAGCAAAGCTCTCGCCTAGATAAGTTCCTGTTTAGATGTAAAGTGTGGGGTGCTTTAACTGCTCCTTATCTAGGCTTCTATTGCTAATTCATAGAGACACCCGCACGCATACAAGACAACAAAATTGTGGCGCTAGTTCGTACTCACAAACACACATCTCTGGTGCAAGTTTTTTTTAAAGGAAAGATATATAGTTTATTGAAAGAAAGAAACCCAATACATTGTACTATAACATATAAAGAAGCAATCAATCTTGGCAACAGCAACCACACTTCAAACTACAACCACTCAACGTCAGGATTTGTACAATTCTTCACCAACTGTAAACATGTAAATCATGATTCATAAATTTGTTCCACAACTGCAAAGACTGCAAAGAGTGTGTTTATTTGTTTACTAAACTAATCTACGCAATTTCACGCAATAAAAAAGTATGTACCACACACCGTCCGGAGCTAACTAATAACCATACCCAATTACAAAACATAAGTACAGTGACAAAAACTAAAATCAAAAACAGTAGAAAAGTGTGTATCCAAAAAACGAAACGTAATCAAATAGCAAAACCTATACATTTAACTGACCACAAAAACAAAACCAAAACCTGAAAGCCAAAACATCCCCAAAAATAGTAAAGCTTAAATCTAAAACACACCCCAAAACACAACCAGACCAGCTATCTGTAACAAAAGTCAAAGAAAAACAATAGTACTGTACAATGTATTGGGTTTCTTTCTTTCAATAAACTATATATCTTTCCTTTAAAAAAAACTTGCACCAGAGATGTGTGTTTGTTTAAATAAAAGCCATATATTATTATTATTACTGTTATTTCACCATTGCGAATATTAAACAATGCATGCTTGAAAAATTAAGGTAAGGTAATTTACATGTCCATATAATGATACATGGCTCGAAGTAAATTACCTCCCTTTGAAACGCTCTGATCAAACACAACTCTTACTCTTCAAACACACAATGGAAATAATTACGCATCGGCCCAGTGCACACACAGCACTTGCTTGCCGTCTCGCAACGCAGCCCTTGCACTTATCCGCACATCAATATCGAAAATAATTCATGCAACAATACAAAGATGGAACAAAATACAGCATCAACTGGCATAGCAGCAGATATAGTAGTAGTAGTAGTTTAAAATGGCGCCACACAATCACTCATGTGCCTACTTGAGGAACACACTCACTCTTTAGTATCACTAACTTCTAAGACGCACATAACAGATGAAAATATAACCGAATCGACACTGAGTCTACTCAGTTACACAATTTTGACCCTCGAAATCTTCTTATATTTATGAAAAAGTTATGCAATAATGATGAGTTTCAATGATTTTAAAACAATTAATTTTTACGAGTTCCTTCTCCGCAGAGTCACAGATAATCACTCCACGCATCATCAATCAAGAAAAAGGTGGTGTCATACTCTTTGTCTGGAATGATGTCGATAAAGACAAGGTAGACAGTTTGCGGACTAGCAATTATATTTTTGTCTTTTTGTCTTCTGTTGAAGTTCTTCTTTTAGGAAACAAAAAGTGACAAGTATGCAAATTCTCCTCATATTTACCATACTGCTTTCTGTGTACTGATGGTAATTTACAAATTAAAATGTAAGTACTTGCAAAAAGTATCCAAAAAGATGGTTTTATTGTGTTCATCTTTATATCAACAGTTTCAAGGTGCTTTTATTTATTTATTCCTGAAAATATACCAGCAGAGGAATAAGAATCCATTTTACTTTTGTTCAATAAACTACATGTACACTTTAAGGCAACACCCCAGAAATGTTGTAAACTAAGATTCTAGAAAAACACACATATTAAAAAAAAATTTTTTTTTATATCCTAATATTTTTTAAATTTTAATACAGCAATGCACTCACTTCTTTTGTTGATTTTGCAGCCAACAGTTTTTGTCACAAACTTTGGAATTTACGACCCTGAGAGTCAATCACACAAGGTAAGATATCAATGAAATATATAATGCCTTTATGACATTAACTACTTTTACATGCAGGGGGTTCTCATTTAAGTATTTTTCCCACTGGTTTGGTCAGTGTCGGTATAATGTCATTGCCGAGACCACTGTATATAGTTATGAGGACCCAACCACAATATAGCCTAGTTCTTGAGGCCAGAGGTTAAGAAACCAAACTCTGCCTATACTACCCTGCATAAAATATTTGTTTTTAATCCTTTTGTTTTATTATTTTATTTTTGATAAACCATGTATTATGTGTGTTTGATATCAGTTAGGTATGATCATTTTTGTTCCCAAAATATTTACAGAGACATTCCTTCACACTATTTCTTTTTATATTATTGTGTGCCTATCATGCTTTCTCTCTATAACAAAAAACAAGTGACCATGCTCCTGAAACAGATTGAAAGTTTATTTTGTTTGTATTATTCATGTGCGATATGTTATTATAAAATCTATGAATATATTATGTTTACATCAATGCACATAATTTATATTTTTAGAGATATAATGAACAATTTAAAAATAGATAAGTGCTAAAAATTCTGTTTTCAGCCATTTCTGATTCGTTTTAGTTTTTCCTGCGTTTTTTTTTTTTTTCAATTGATTTAATTTAGAATCCCCATTTCATTTCAGGTCATCTATACATATGAGAAGAAAGTCAAAGTTGTGTCATGCTCTTTGAACCAAGAAAGAACACTGTTAGGTTGGTATCACCAGCAACAGCCCTTGAACGGTTTTTGTATTTAACTTTTGATGGCACCATTTTAAAGTTTTAACCAAGACGGAGATAAATCTCATATTACTTGATTGCATTTCTTTAAAAAAAAGTGTTTTCCAGGTGCCAACAATTTTGTATATATAGTTTATTTCCCTTTGATATTAAGATCTTTTGAAGTCTCTGGTTTATAATGTTTTACTTTTTGTTGAACTTAAAAATAGTAAGCTTTAATTATTTTACTTACATCCCTTAGTTTTCTGAAAATACCTTATGGAGAGACTATTTCAAAAACTGACAATAGATCGTTTTAAAAGCAGTCTATAGTAGCAAAGGATATAGATACAATTATTAAACAAAACTTAAGAAAAATTTAAATTTTAATACAGCAATGCACTCACTTCTTTTGTTGATTTTGCAGCCAACAGTTTTTGTCACAAACTTTGGAATTTACGACCCTGAGAGTCAATCACACAAGGTGAGATATCAATGAATATGGAAGCCTTTATGACATTAACTAATTTTACATGCAGGGAATTCTCATTTAAGTCAGCAGTATTTTTCTTACTGGTTGGGTCAGTGTCAGTGTGACCGGCCCAGACCACTGTATACAGTTATGAGGACCCAATCACAATATAGCATAGTTCTAGAGGTCGAAGGTTAAGAAACCAAACTCTACCTATACTACTCTGCATAAAATATTTCAAAAAATCCTTTTGTTTTATTATTTTATTTTTGGTAAACCATGTAGTAGTAGTAGTAGTAGTAGTAGTAGTAGTAGTAGTAGTAGTAGTAGTAGTAGTATGTGTGTTTGATATCAGTCAGGTATGATCATGTTGGTACAATGTAATATTTTTATTTTTTCTCCAAAATATTTACAGAGACATTTCTTTTTATATTATTGTGTACATATTGTGCTTTCTCTCTATAACAAAAAACAAGTGACAATTCTCCTGAAACAGATAATTTTTTTTGTTCCTATTATTCATGTGCGATATGTTATTATAAAAGCTATGAATATATTATGTTTACATCAATGCACATATATTTTTAGAGATATAATGAACAACTTAAAAATAGATAAGTGCTAAAAATTCTGTTTTCAGCCATTTCTGATTAATTTTAGTTTTTTCCTGCATTTTTTTTTTCAATTGATTTAATTTTAGAATTGCCATTTTATTTCAGGTCATCTATACATATGAGAAGAAAGTCAAAGTTGTGTCATGTTCTTTGAACCAAGAAAGAACACTATTAGGTTGGTATTACCAGCAACAGCCCTTGATGGGTTTTTATATTTAACTTTTGATGGCACCATTTTAAAGTTTTAAACAAGACAGAGATAAATCTCATATTATTTGATTGCATTTCTTTAAAAAAAAAATGTTTTCCAGTTGCCAAGAATTTTGAACTTATTCTTTATATTTATCTGATATTAAGAGGTTTTGAAGTCTCTGGTTTATAATGTTTTACACTTTGTTGAACTAAAAAATAGTAAGCTTTGATTATTTTACTTACATCCCTTAGTTTTCTGAAAATATCTCATAGAGAGACTACATGTATTTCAAAAAATGACAATAGATCGTTTTAAAATCAGTCTATATTAGCAAATGTTATAGATACATTTATTAAACAAAACTTTAGAAAAATGATTTTGACAAAAGCAAAATCTTATGAAAATCTCACCTTCAACTTCAACGTTTTTTTGCTTCTTACGATTTCTTCTTCTTTCCTTTTTAGCATTTAGCATTGTGAAACCTCGTGATTATGCATTGGACAAGAAGAGCAAAGGTAAAAAAAGAAACTACATCCTGTATCCTGTGTCAGTTAAATAATACTTTTGGGAAGCTTGTGCAATCATAGAGGGGGGAAAACAAACCCTAAAAGTTTTTATAGCTCTATGCAACAAAGAAACTGCAATTTGTTTTGGAGCAATATCCTATTTTTGTTTTAAATGCCAATTATCCACTAAATAGCAAGCGATTCACTTTCTGCACAATTTAAGCCGGTACTCGTGGTCACACAAATGGAAAGAGATAATACCATATAAATATATATATATATATATGTAATCCTGGAAAACTTTTTATGTTCACAGATGTATTCCAGGGATTTCTGGCAGAGCTGCAGTCGATCGAGAAGATCGTCTACTCCTTGAACATGGAGCGGTCAACGTTTCTCAAGGTCCAGTTCCTCTACCCCGACCAGCAGGGGCAGACCCACTCCAGGGAGTCCAGCATGCTCGTCTTCCTGCACAAAGAGTGTAAGGTTGAAAAGTGGGAGGAAACTGTTTACACATTATGGGTCGTGAGCGCAACATTGCAGTAGCTTATAACTCTTTGTAGAGTGTGCGAATAAGAATGCTTACGGGTTGTAAGCTATCGCGCCATTGTACTTACAGTCCCAGGTTTTGGTTATTTGATTGTTTGGTTTCTGAACATCCAATGTCATCAACAAGGATTTATATTGCATGGGTCCAAATACTAAAATCTGACAATTTTAGAAGCTGTCACACAGGAGCATAGACGGGATAACAGGGATTCTGTTTCATCTGGTTACATTATACAGACAGTTAAGATTGCCCAATTGTTGGATCAAATAGAAGCCCAGAACTCTATCATTTAAGTCAGCTATTGGATTAAGATACTTTCTAAGAATAAGAAAGTGATAATCAATGTTTTCACTAAAAGAAAATAGTTTCAATTTAAAAGTTTGGACTTTGCCCATCATCACAGAATTGTTTTTTACTACTTTTTTATAACATTTTTTAAAGAATTAGAATCATTTGGTAAAGTGTTGACATTTGAAGAATGGAGTGCTAAGTCCCAAATATTGAAAACTATAATATCAAACAGAGGTTAAAAAAGTACTTTTGTTAGGCATTATTTTGAAATCTATTACATAGTGCTAGTAACTTGAGCAAAAGGCTGTGGCAGCATGCTTTTGATGATCTCAAATATATTTTTTCTTAGGGAATCTGACCCATACTTTATCAGCCTAATTTTTTAAATACTGTTTGTCTCAACATGACATATTTAAAGTGGATATTATTGCATCAGTCTAATTACTTAGGTTGAAATATTACCCAGTAATCAGTGTTTTCTATGATGTCCCCTAAAAATGTACTATGTTGACTGTACATATCTTGTAATTAACTTAGATGTTTTCTGTAGCAATTAATTAAGAAGGACAATTTGTCAATTGTATCAACCAACTTTGTAACATATTTTTGTCTTTTTAATTTATGTCATCAGCAATCGGATTGTACAGAGTTCCAGTGGCCAGAATAGGAGACAGAGGAATCGTATGTAAAATCTTTGTTTGGTGGGAAGTCCTCTCAAATATATTTGACATTTATTATTCATGGGCTATACTTTAGAAATGTTCCTGTAACTGCATGT
>RQTK01000219.1:212029-223394 GCA_003991915.1 Elysia chlorotica | reverse complement strand
CAGTGGGACGTCTTGCACCAGCGGCTGCACTTCATACAGAACCTGCGGGCGGACAACAACGGCGGTGCCGGTAATGGCAGTGGAGTGGACGGTGTGCAGCAAAAGATGTCGACCATACAGTTTTACTCTCGGGGAAAGTATGAAGGCTTGGTGAGTAGCATTTTTTTTCATAGAATATTGAGGATTTTGCTTGGAACAGTAAAGTGTGTGAATAGCAATTTCCTGGAATGAAAAGAAGGTTGGATTTCAATTTTATTCAGCTCAGATAAAGTCAACATTCAACAAGTGATCTAAAAGGAATGTAATTGAACACACTAAATTTTATGAAGAAATGAATTATATGCCCTTTTTATATGGTTACAATAGTAATTTATGAAAGAATGTGCTAGTATAAAAAGATTAAGTATATGAAATTAAACTTAAAAAGCATTGACATGTGCTGTTTATATTATATAGATTTGTACCCTACCATGACACATTTATTTTGAATAATATTGTAATTTATTTTTATATTTTAAACAATAATGACTGGATTCCTCTAAGTTTATAAAAGTAAAGAAGAATCCAGATTGCATTTTACTTTTACTTTTTCTGTTACAACTTACATTTGCAAAAAAAAAAGAAGAGAATTAAATTAATTATTGTAAAACTTTTAACTTTTGTTGTTTGGGTGTTCATGGATTTGGTAGTTCATATGTTAAATAGCATAATATTATTAGTGCAATGGACAGCTTTAAAAAAAATAAACAAAAAAACTTGAATAAATGTTTTTGCACCATAGAATTAACAGAAAACACCAGCTAAACTTTACATGTTTTTTTTTTTTTAAATTCCAGATTGACGTTCCCATAAATTTCCCCTTCCCTTACATAAGGACAGCAGACAAGTAAGTAAACATTATTATCACAACTATTGCAATACATTTTTGTTTATTGTTAATGTTTTATCAAACAAACAAAGGAACTGTAAAAAACAACTGGTATTTTTGTATGTGAGAAACATACATAATTCTATTTAAATTGCTTTGCTTTAAACAATGCCAATGTCCTGTCACCGTATAGGATCCCCCAGGGGAACCTAGGAGACGTTAAAACCGAAAAAAAAAAAAAAAGACAATGCCAATGTGAAGCTTATTAATATTAGATAGAAAATAAATGATCTTTAAAGTCAAATAGTGTTTTTATATGCATGAAATGTCCAAAAAAAAAAAAAAGGGAGAGAGATGGAAAGAGAAAGAAAATGGTTTACACAGTTGCTTTTCTAACGTAAGGTTTGCTAGCTGACATTAATTTTAACGTAAGGCTGACATTTTGTGTGTTGTGGAATTCTGCAGGCCTCATTACGGAGACATTCCCCTCCACCCTGGGATACCTGGTGAGTATTGGTCAAGGCTCTTTTAGTGTGTTTTAGTTACAAAGTGGATGTTTACAAAAAAAACAACAAGGCAGCCATCTTTGATACTTCTACATTATAGCTGACGCAAGGGACAAAATTGACAAAACATCAATAAACTCAAACGAATACAGAGTTATCTCTTTTAAACTACTCATAGCAAGATGTCATCTTTTCAAAGGAATAGAGACTTCACTGGGCAAAATTGAGCTGGAGTGAAGAACTATCAGTTCAAAGGTTCAGTAAAGAATACAAGAGAGGAAGGGCAGGCCAGCGTAGTATTGCTTGTCACCTTAAGAGACAACTGAAATATAGGACACAAAAATAATAATCTTTTAAAGTTTCCAATTTAAGTTCACACAATCTCTGACTTGTTCAACCAAGTAATAGGCAGTTAGAAACTAACTTTTTTGGGTATAAGATGTGTTGTTATAATGTTGTTTCCTTTGTCCCTGAATATCCAATTTGCCGCTATTTTTTTGAATATAGTTGTACTTACATATTTTTGGCTTAATAATTGTCGCTTGTCTATGTCAGAACTGACTTTGAATGTGGCTGTCCTTACCCAAACAAGTGGAACATTTTGTCTGTGTTATCATAAGCTTATCACAGAACCAAGAGCGAAAACCGTACCCCAGGTAAGAAATGGACCTACTGTTATAGAAAGAGAGGTTTATTGAAATTGAGTCTAATTTAGTTTGTATTAGTGTGGATGGTTGCAATTGGGAGAAAGGGAAGTTTAAAAGAGTTTGAAAAAATGTACACTCATATTTTTTCTCAATAACTTCCTAAGTGAAGATTGATACATATAACTGCTTTCATCTTTTAGATTTATAAGCTCTCAGATTATTTTTTAAGTTAAGAGTTTCTGCATTTTACATAATATTATGTATTTCTAATAAAATCAGGTTTAATGAATAAGATCTGGAAAGGGATCTTGGCAAAAGTCAACCATATTCGGTTTCTGTTACCATAAATATCCAATCCAGTGTTTTTAAGTAAATTAAGTAAATAACCCCTAAAAGAGGGAGAGAAAGAAAATTGTTTTCACAGTTGCTTTTCTAACGTAAGGTTTGCCAGCTGACATTAATTTTTGTGTGTTGTGGAATTTTGCAGGCCTCATTACGGAGACATTCCCCTCCACCCTGGGATACCTGGTGAGTGTTGGTCAAGACTGTTTGAGTTACAAAGTGGATGTTTACAAAAATAAAACAATCAACAAGGCAGCCATCTTTGATAGCTGATGCAAGGGGCATAATTGACGAAACATCAATCAACTCAAACAAATACAGAGTTATCTCTCTTAAACAACTCTTAACAAGACATCACCACTTCAAAGGAATAGACAGTTCACTGGGCAAACTTGTGCTGGAGTGAAGAACTATCAGTTCAAAGGTTCAGTGAAAAATACAATAGAGAAAGGGCAGGCCAGCACAGTATTGCCTGTCACCTTAAGAGATAAAAATACATCAAGACGAGTACTTTATCGGTTTGCAAGAGTCTGCATAATCTTTTACATGCGTCAAGAGGCAAGTGTGCACTGTGCGTTATAATACTCTGTTGCAAGACACATTTGCTGTGGAGCAAATTTCCGGAGTTACACTTTCAACTGAAATATAGGACACAAAAACAATAATCTTTTAAAGCTTTGAATTTAAGTTCCCATGATCTCTAAATTGTTCAACCAAAGAACAGGCAATTAGAAACTAATCAACTTCTTGGAGTATAAGATGTGTTGTTATAATGTTGTTTACTTTCTCCCTGACTATACAATTTGTGACTTTTTTGTATATAGTTTGTAGTTATATATTTTTGATTTAATAATTGTCGCTTGTCTATGCCAGAACTGACCTTGAATGTGGCTGTCCTTACCCAAACAAGTGGAACATTTTGTCTGTGTTATCATAAGCTTATCACAGAACCAAGAGCAAAAACCGTACCCCAGGTAAGCAATGGGCCTACTTTTATAGAAAGATAAGTTTATTGAAATTGAGTCTAATTTAGTTTGTATCAGTGTGGATGGTCGCAATTGGAAGAAAGGATAGTATAAAAAAGTTTGAAAAAAGGTACACTCATATTTTTTCTCAATGGCTTTCTAATTTAAGATTGATACATATAACTGCTTTCACCTTCTAGATTTATAAGCATTAAATTATTTTTTGAAGGTTCTTTTCTGCATGTTAAATAGTGTCATGTATTCCTAATAGCATATCAGGTTTAATGAATAAGATCTGGAAAGGGATCTTGGCAAAAGTCAACCATATTCGGTTTCTTGTACCATACATATCAAATCTAGTGTTTTAAAGTAATCCCCCCCCCCCTCCAATCCAAACATCTTTTGTATGAATTCAAAGGCTTGTTATAGAAATGATGTTCATTCATACAATGTTAATGACTTCATAAATGGTAAAGATATACGTTGAGACTCTGATCCTGGATAACGAGGAGCTGCTGTCTGGTTTTCTCTGATAGATCCCCACAGAGTGTCAGGACATAGAGTACTACATCAGCATGGTCCACCACGGTGAGTTGATTTTGCATTCTCTTCTTTGTCAATCAAGCACCAGTACCAGTGTTCTACTCTATATACCCATATATCTTTTGGGGAAACCTGAAGCCATTTGAAGAGATGCTCACCTCAAACATTGGCATTGAGCCAGTGGAGTGGCATATCTCTTTTTTTGTAGTATTAAAAAAATACCTGTTTTAGCAGTCCAAATGCTATGATTGTTTTTGTTTCATTAATAAATTCATCACTATCATGTTGATAATAATATGCAAACACATATATATGTCAATATCAAAATAGTATGTTTTGAAACATATCATCTTGCTAGCCTAATGGCAATATGCACGAACAAAGCATAGATAAGAATTAAATAAAACCTTTTCTATGACATTTTTGTAAAACTGGTGATTTGACTGCTTGAGTTAATAAAGTTTTTTCTAATACTATTAGAATCATGTTTTCCAATGCTCTATGTAACCCATTGACTGGTTTCTCTAATTTTCCGCAGCCAAAACATTGTATGGGTGTGTGTCAAACCTTCCAAGACATGTGGCCCTGCAGAAACGTCTTGTGTTTTCCTGGTTAGGTGAGCACCAAATAATAATATGGATTCTGCTTTTAAATAATGTTGTGTCGTAATTTTTATTTTCATTTGCCCCTGCAAAAAGCTGACTGAGAAAAATTATCCTTATTTGGTCATTCCCATGTACTTCATTAGCAAGTGCACAAATACATAAACTGGTCACTTCAACTCATTATTCAAGATTTATTTCAAATCATTCATCATTTTCCAATTCCATCTTGATCTGATGCATTTTCTTATCAAGGGTGAGCTTGGATTGAAATCAAGAAGGCTACTATTGTTATGTTACCCTTGTGTACTTCAGTAATAGATTTACATATTTACACACTGAATCCCTCAATTTATCAGTATCATGAAATATTCCTTGAAAAATCTTTCTTTTTCACATTCCTTGTTGAATCAACTAAAATAATGAAGTTTACATGAATGCAATAACATTTCTTTGATCTACATTTGATAAGCTTCTATTTTGCATATGTCTTCTGATCGCAATGCAGGAAGTTATCTTGTGGTCATGTTACCTGGTTATTTTGTCCATTTACTGAATGTGTCGCCAACCTTTGAACCTTGCCACCACCTTCTACTGCATGGTAAGTAGAAATGATGTACAGCTACTGCTAGAGTTCTAGGAAATGTCTAGCAGTGGTTACAAATCGATCTCAAGTGAAAAGATCCAAAAATATGGTTGCGTTTTGTGGGACAAAAACTTGTGGGCTGATAATTAAATAGTTCTATCTTCACCTTTGATAAAATTAAGAACAATGACATTAGTGTTTTGTGTTGGTAGAGATTTAAACAAAAACTAGTTTTCATTATTTCTTCTTTGTGTGTCTATGATTTTACCGGAAACTATGCATTTTGTGGATACAGAACTTGTGACTTTAGAGATTTTAGCCAAATTTTTATCTGAAAACTTGTAAACAGGGAGATAAAAACTAGTTCTCAGCCCACAAACTGTTGCCTTGTAGGTGTATTGGCAAGGAATCGCCCCTTGACACTCTAAATCTACTTGGCAGCAAGTTTTACATTTAAAGTAATGGAATGTCACATCAAGAGAGCCAGAATAAACGGAATAACATACAGACATCCAGGTTCTTAGAACTTGTGAAATATTTGTATCTTTACTAGATAAAGTATACTGTATTTGGTGAAAAAATTCAAATTGAAATTAAGCAATACCTTTAGACTCTTTATTGTTTTGATTTGAAAAAACAATCAGTCCCATCGCTATTCAAATTCTATTGTTTCTCCTTCTTTTGCTATCTTTTTTCGATTACTAGATTACAAGATGGTGCCCAGTATAGTGGCGGATGTTTCCACCAGCTCTACTAAACATATGTCTGTCAAGTAAGAGATACATAGAATAAGTCAGACTTACCATAATGTCTGTCAAGCAAGAGATACATAGATTTGTCAGACTGAGCATAATGTCTGTCACGTAAGAGTCACATAAAATAAGTCAGACTGAACATAATATCTGTCAAGGAAGAGATACATAGATATGTCACTCTGAACATGATGTTTGTACCGTAATAGTAACATAAAATAAGTCAGACTCAACATATGTCTTTCAAGGAAGAGTCACATAGATATTTTAAGTCAGACTAAACATAATGTTTGTCAAGTAAGATTCAGATGTGTCAGACATAGCTCTTAAATTCACAGTGACGTTACAATTAAAACCTTTAATTTTAAACAAATAAAAATAAAAATATAAAATTTCCACCACCAAAACAGCAGTGAATCTTATTTTTTTCTAAAAATTAATTATGTCAGAATTATGAAAAAAAAATGAGAGACGTCATTCTGCTAGTGTAGTGACACTATGTTTGTCAAGAAAGAGGTGCAGAGTTATGCTATTATGCTAGTTTAGTGACACTGTGTTTGTCAAGTAAGAGATACAGAGCTGTGTCACACAGAGAGGAATGAGTTTGCAAAGCAAGGATACTATTGCCTCAAAAAATGTCCATGCAGATGTTTTGACAGAGTAATCTTAGAGTATCACACAAATGTTGAGAAATTTTAATATGTTTATGATCCTTAGTTGCTGAGAAGTTATGATTATTAGGGTCAAAGTTTATTTCAGGAAGGTTATTGACAGATTGGCGTTTTCCATGTATCCTCATGTATTCCATGTAATATTAAATCTTTGAAAATATACCTTACTATTAGATTATAATTTCAAGGAAAATTCTGTTTCTGCAGTGCAAAAAGTTTTTATTTCAGGTTTGATATTGGAGATGAAGAAGAGAGCGTCCTGGAGGAAGAACTGAAAGAGCAGACACCCATGGACATGTCTATGGGGGATTCAGACCCGGGACAGAAGGCTGCAGGTGCAGACCGATCGGATGTCGAAGAACAAAGCCCACCCTCAGTGGAGACTGCCACACTCAGCCAGCCACTAGAGGTCTCGGCAAGCCAGCAAGAGTTGGGAGGTTCGGACTCTCGACCAGCGAGTGAAGAAGTCCGGCAGACGGACACAAGCCCAGGTCAAAGGGGACACCACTCCCCCTCCGATTGTGCTGACCAGTCAGAATCATCCACCACGGTTTATCCCATCTTCTCTAAATTCTGCTCTGCCATGAAAACACTGCTACCCTGCCAGAGCTTCTTCAGGGAGTCAGGCTCCACAGGTAAGACCACAGACTGGTCTGATACTTTTTATTCATATAAAGTGGAAAACTTTAATTTCTTTGACCGTAACTTGGTAATTTTTCATGGGACTTATTTTCATAAAATCTGATTCTTAGTCTTTGAAAAAAGTGTGCATCGCTGGTTTTACACATAAGTGGATGTTTTTGGTTATGTCACATGGGCATTGATTTAGGCAGTAGTAAAGAACTAAATGTCATTTTTATGTAACTTGGTGTGTTGATGTTGACTGTCCTATAAAGGGATCAATAAAGTTAAACTTATATGTGTACCTTACCGTAAATTTTCCATTCCAAATTAAACTATGTTCACATTGATCATTTATGTAAAAAGGTAAACCAAAGGCTGTATTTTTTAAGAAAACTCAATTCCTTTAATGTTAATAAGACTATAATGGCTTTATTCTACAATGCAACCATAGAAAGCATTATTTGTTTTGGCATCACTTGTTGGGGAGGTTCAGCTCTTTCAAAAGATAAAAATAGAATAGATAGTTTGATTAAAAGAGCGGGTAAAATAATGAAACTGGACCCACCACTTTTCACTGATCTTTATAAGAGGCCACTTTTGAAAAAATGTCTAGATGTAACTAAAGATATCGACCATCCACTAAATCAGGAGTTTATGTTTTCCACACGCAGCGGTCGCACAATTCAACCTAAAGCTAGAACCGACCGCTACAATAATTCATTTGTGCCATCAGGCTCACGGCAAATGAGGAGCTCAATGAAACATGAAACGAATGTGTTAATGCGAGCTTGTAACTGTGTGCGTGTGTGTGTGTATATGTATGTGAGCCATCACTCATATTATGCAATGTAAAATGTTTATTTTTATTATCATTATTATGTGTAAAATACTTTTAACATGTCCAAATCGATAATCCCAAAGGGACAAATAAAATTATCTTATCTTATCTTATCTTATAGTTGGATGGTTTTGGTTTTGACTGTCCTATAAAGGGATCAATAAAGTTAAACTTATATGTGTACCTTACCGTAAATTATCCATTGTTATTTTATATCGATTTTCTTATTTTACCTTACAATAAATTAGATTTAGAAGAGGCAGACCACTGGAATAATTTGAAGAAGATTGAATTTCTCTACAGTGGAAAGAAGCAGGCTTTAAGTGAAAATGGCCAAACAATGTATTCACTTTGTGGAATTAGAACCCTGTACTTGTAAATACAGCAGCACAGAAATGCCTTGCCACTCAAAGGCAACATAGCAGCCATTTTCACTTAAAGCTTGCTTCTAACCACTGTGGAAACCCAAAAAAAATCCAGATCTACTTACCTTGTTATACCCTATCTAACCTATATGATCCAATAAATTCCAGATGTACCTTATAATACCCTATCTAACCTATATGATCCAATAAATTCCAGATGTACCTTATAATACCCTATCTAACCTATATGATCCAATAAATTCCAGATGTACCTTATAATACCCTATCTAACCTATATGATCCAATAAATTCCAGATGTACCTTATAATACCCTATCTAACCTATATGATCCAACCCGCAGCCCAACACCTGTACGACTACCGCAGCGGCTGCCTCATGAAGCTCGTCCTGAACGTGGATCTCATGCTGGACAGCTTCAAGAAGTCCTACTGGCAGACGCGCCTGGCAATACTGCACTACCTCATCCTGCACCACAAGGACCCGTACGCCATCAAGCGGGTGAAGCATTTCTCTCATGTTATAATTTCACCAACAAGCGGGGCATGAGGGAGAACTGGCTTAAGTGGTGCAGCATTGGTCTCCAAATCAGGAGATCCTAGATTTAAAACCCATGATTGGTCAAAAATGTATTTGTACAAATTTGTCAATTACTGGGTCGGTCAGTGTCAGTATATGTGACTTGCTGAGACAGGAGTCCAGGTTTCCCCACACTGCCTTGTGCGTGGCAGCCCAGAAATTGTCAGACGTTAGTCTTGAGACCCATCCACAACATAACCTATTTAGCGCTGATTCTGGACATATAGCAACAAACAAGCATCGTAGCTAATTTTTCACCAAAGCCTAGGACAGATTGAATCAGACCTAGGGACTTACAGATATAAGTAATTGATGAAGAAAGATAAAATGAAGACCTAAAATGAAGACCTAACCCAGAGTTGATCTGGTTGCTTAACATCCAGCCTCAGCACTATTGAGGCTGTATTGACTTAATACCAGACAGACACATAGGGCAAAAGACAAGAAAATACAACAGTTTCTGTCTTAGAAAAAAATTAAAATTGTTCTAAAGATTAGATATATCAAATTATTGCTAAGTTTCTCCAAACAAAATGCAAAATGAGAAATCTTTATTTGAGAAATTACATAAAGGCTTTCATATAGTATTTGCTTATGTTAGATATTTTTGCTTAATTGGTCAATGTAATTCATATATCTGGACTTAACAAATCAGGTGAAAAAAACAACAATGATACATGTATATATAAAATTGTAAACAAACCTGTTTGAAAAGCATTTGAAATTATCGTTAACTTTGGAACTTTGTTGTTGTTGTTCTTCTTCTTCTTCTTCTTCTTCTTCTTCTTCTTCTTGGGGGCGCGGTGGTCCAGGGGTAGAACATCGGCTTCCGACGCAAAAGGTCCCGAGTTCGAATCCTGGCTGTTGCAATCCCTACTGGTTGGGTCGGTGTCAGTATAATGTGACCGGCTGAGACAGGAGTCATGGTATCCCCACCCTGTCTCGTGTGTGGCAGCACATAAAATTGTCAGACGTCCGTCTTGGGGCCCGTCCACGATATAGCCTATAAGTTGCTGACGTTGGACGTTAAAACCCAACCAACCAACCAACCTATTTACGCCATCAAGCGGGTGCAGCATTTCTCTTATATCATAATTTACGCCATCAAGCGGGTGCAGCATTTCTCTTATATCATAATTTACGCCATCAAGCGGGTGCAGCATTTCTCTTATACTATAATTTACGCCATCAAGCGGGTGCAGCATTTCTCTTATACTATTATTTACGCCATCAAGCGGGTGCAGCATTTCTCTTATATTATTATTTACGCCATCAAGCGGGTGAAGCATTTCTCTTATAATTATTATAAGTTCACCAACAGGCGGGGCTGAGGGAGAACTGGCTTAAGTAGTGGAGCGTTGGTCTCCGAATCAGGAGATCCTAGGTTTAAAACTCACGATTGGTCTAAAATGTATTTGTACGAATTACTTACTGTTTCAATCAGTGTCAGTATATGTGACTTGCTGAGACAGGAGTCCAGGTTTCCCCACACTGCCTTGTGCGTGGCAGCCCAGAAATTGTCAGACGTTAGTCTTGAGACCCATCCACAACATAACCTATTTAGCGCTGATTCTGGACATATAGCAACAAACAAGCATCGTAGCTAATTTTTCACCAAAGCCTAGGACAGATTGAATCAGACCTAGGGACTTACAGATATAAGTAATTGATGAAGAAAGATAAAATGAAGACCTAACTCAGAGTTGAGTTGGCTGTTTAACATCCAGCGTCAGCACTATTGAGGCTATATTGACCAAGCATAAGACAGACACAAAGGGCAAAAGACAATACAAATGGATATGTGCATGCTGTTTCAAACAGTTTCTGTATTAGAAAAGAAGTTAAAATTGTTGGAATCGTTATGAAAATTTTTGATATATCAAAGCATTGCTAAGCTTCTCCAAACAAAATGCAAAATGAGAAATATTTTTTATTGAGATATTACACAGAGGTTTCCATATAGTATTTGCTTATGTTACATATTTTTGCCTAATTGGTCAGTGTAATTCATATATCCGAACTTAACAAATCAGGTGAAAAACAAAAAAAATGTATATATAAAATTGTAAACAAACGTGTTTGAAAAGCATTTGAAATTATCGTTACCTTTGGAAGATTGTTGTTGTTGTGGTTCTTCTCCTCCTCCTCCTCCTCCTCCTCCTCCTCCTCCTCCTCCTCCTCCTCCTCCTCCTCCTCCTCCTCCTCCTCCTCCTCCTCCTCCTCCTCCTCCTCCTCCTCCTCCTCCTCCTCCTCCTCCTCCTCCTCCTCCTCCTCCTCCTCCTCCTCCTCCTCCTCCTCCTCCTCCTCCTCCTCCTCCTCCTCCTCCTCCTCCTCCTCCTCCTCCTCCTCCTCCTCCTCCTTCTCCTTGTTAGTGTTGTTATTATTATTATTATTATTATTATTATTATTATTATTATTATTATTATTATTATTATTATTATTATTATTATTATTATTAT
>RQTK01000219.1:155168-206280 GCA_003991915.1 Elysia chlorotica | reverse complement strand
GGAGGGAGGGAGGGAGGCAGGCAGACAGACAGAAAGACAGACTGGTAGAAACAGAGATAGAGAGAGACAGAGAGAGAGAGATAGAGAGAGACAGCGACAGACAGACAGACTGGCTGACTGATGAATAGACAGACATAGGGGGGGAACAAGCAGTGACACTTTTTTTTCTAAGAGCTCACTATATTTAGACTCAGACTCTTAAGCTTTCAGTAGAGTTTTGGGATTCAAATCTGGCCGTCAGGTTTGTTTACAGTCTATCATTTTTAATTTTTAAAAAGTCTTGTTTAAAGGAAGATGTTTGATTAATTTGCACTTGAAATGCTTCGAAATTTATTGAAAAACGTCTTTTAACAAAAATTACCAATACCAATATTATTCCAGACAGAAGACCTACTCAGCAAGCACCTGTTTCGCTACTTGAGCAAAGAGTCGCGATCGAAAGCGATGAATGTTGCAAAGGAATATCTCTATTGCCAGGCGAAAGTATCCCGTCAGCTTTGTCGTCTGATCTGGAGTCTACGGGGGAGCAAGTTGGGCCATGAGCTGGAAGATTCCCTCCTGCCCAATCTGTGAGACTTGACTCAAGGCTTAAGGATGAATTAGTCACTGGGGACAGAATGTCATATATCAGAGCTATGCTCTACTGACACTAAGTATTAATGTATTTTTAGATTGGTTTATATATATATCAATCTGGAGTTAAAATTAAATGTGCTAACTGTATATTAATGAAAACATGAAATGATAAATACTCTATAAAGTAAAAAGGACTGCACACTTACTTTTATAATTTCATAATGTCAAATTTCTAGCTTTATGTTATTATGAACAGAGATCGGTACATGTAGGGCGATGCCCAGTTTGTAGAACATCCGCCTTCTGATTAGGAGATTCAAGATTTCAATCCCGATTAGGCTACCTTGTTGCTTACTGATGTCGTCCGTAAAAATTTACTGGGATTGAATAAGACAGAAGTCATATTATCCCTGAAAAGTATCTGTTTAGTAGTTATTAAAAATTGTCAGACATTCGTCTTGGCACTCATTTTTTAGATAGCTTGCTGATGATGCACGTTAGAAACTCAGAAATCACAAAGACCAGTGAATTGAAGCCTCATACTTTGTATGCATTTTTCTGACTCTGTAGGCAAGAGCCTGGCTCGGATGACGAGTACGAACTGTTCCAGCTGTACGAACGCTTCTACCTGACAGCCGGGGAGCTGGGCTACCCCCTCCCCCCAGGTGAGATGGGAAGATAAGCCTGTATTATACTATAGAGAAATTTACTTTGGGCTATATATATAACATGCATGTATATATATTATGTACTTGACTCAGTTAAATAATGGTTTTTGCTTATATACGTAAAAAATAATATTTACCAATATCTTTTCCATAGGACTATAAACAGAACAAACTTTTACAAGTTTTAATTTCCCATGTTTTCTTATTGAAATTTCCTTTGTTGAGGCAGAGACACCGCTGAGATTTGAACCTCAGGCCTCCTGCTTGTCAGTCTAAAGGATTAGTCTACTGACTGAGCTATATGGATTCCCACCATATTGCCACTGGGTCAGGGTTTTTTTTTTAATGTTTCTTTGTTCATTACAACAATTTTGGTAGACAGATTTATCCATTTTAAATCTCCTTTTTTGACATACTCTTTGATTTTCTCCAAGATGTTGATTAATTTAGAGGATATGCATATTTATCATGAAAGATGCAGTTTTATGAGAACAGCTGTTGACTGAACTCTTTCTTAAAGATAGTTTAATATTAGAAATTTCAATGAATATATGCAGAGTTATCTACAGATGGAATGACTGTCAGGTGTGGCTATGACATCTTCCGGCATTATTTTGTTTTAATGTTTTAATGTTTTTACCATCCTTTAAATTTCAAACCTATGCTTGATCAGAATTTCAAAGCAGTTTTAAATAAAGCAATAACAGAACTATTTTGATTTTTGCATGATAAGAAATCATAAATATTCCCACTGTAGAATCGCACATTAATTTGTTTTATAAAATGAACAAGATATAGAGCTTTTGGGTGCAATGATGTTTTCTATTCTTAGTTTTCAAATGAGAGAATAGTAAATTTGATTTAATATGTATAAAAGTTATATATTCAAATAATATTTGGTTGAGTACATGAAAAAGTACTAAAGTACATATAGAATGTAATAAATTGAGATTTTTGTTTGCTTTTTTTTTTTTGGTTAAATCTTTTAAATTTTTTTTATTTCATCTCCTTTCTCACAGGTTTCTCAAGCTTTTTCACTGCACTGGGATTTAAATGCCTTGAGCTTCAGTGAGTGAACTCCAAATGTCAAATTTAAACATTTATCAATTGAATAAAATGATATTTAAAATAAATTGAATTTGAAAACTGCATATATCTATTGATTCATAATGGATATTCTACAACTGATCATACGATGTACTAAACAGCTGGGCCTAGGACTACTACAGAGGAAAATTCATAATTTTTGTATATTGATCCAAGTTGCTTGAAATATATATAGATGAAATGAAATAATTTAATCAGTTCTTCTATCATCTACCATCAATGGACCTAGCCTGTCTCCTAAAATATTGAGTGAACAATCTCTTATGATCTGGAGAACTTTGTGTGATCTGGAAATAGATAGATAGAATTTATTCTCTCTGAATTGCATATCTCTCTAAACAAAGTCACAAAGTGTGTCTCCTAAGGGAGTGTTCAGCCATAATCATCAATTTTGTCTCATTGTCATTAAAAGAAAAACAACCAACAAACTCTCACCCCTAAAACTTCAACCTGGAATTTGGACTTTGTCTGTAGCACAATCCATTGGCAAACTAAAGAGCAAAAAAGTGATCTTTTGATTAGTTTTATATCTCCTCTATGAAGAAGGCTGCCTTCTGTGTAAAGCCAGCTGTGGAAATACTGTTGGGTATTGAGCCAAGCTCTTCCTTCTCACAAAATCAGCCCTCTAAACAAAATTGTGCACTAGTGCAAATAATTGGTCATATTTTTGTTTTCAAAAACAATGTTAACAGAACTATATATCAGTATGATATGACCAGCTGAGACAGGAGTCAAGATTTCTACGCTCTGTCTCAGTGTGACAGCACATAAAAATTGTCAGACGATAGTCTTGGGATCCATCCACAATACAGCCCAAATAGTGCTGACATTGGATGTTAAGCTTAACTCAGCTCAACTCAACAGAACTGTTATATTGTGGACATTTCAGTCAAAATTTTGTATTTTCCTAATTTTCCAGAATCATTTCACTACTAATGTGTTGTATGTTTCATTATTTTTTATTCTCAGCATGTTCTTCCAATATGTTGATAACCACATCCTCTCGCTGACTCCAGACTTTATTCTGCAGCTGCTGGAAGGTTGGCAGGAATTCCATCATTCATATGATTAAATCATTACCCAAGTCTCATGATAATTATTTGATTAAGTCGTTATCCAAGTCTCACGATTTTATTATATTTTTCAATTTTTAATTGCTCATTTTAGAATATCATATTTTATATGCAAATTATTTTTCAAATGAGTAACGAATATTTAATTTAACGCTTTTGTGGGGATAAAGGTAGGACTCTTTTTAAAAAATCATTTATTCCTGTGGATTTATATAAATTATTATAATTTATATATTACGGTACTGTTAAAGTTCATCAAGCTGTTTCAAAATGAAACTATTCAAAGCATCAAAACATATCAAAATACTGAAACCTGTTTTATAGACTTGCCGGATGATGCAGATGAAGAAGTTCCTCATATCAAGTTTCAAGTGATATCAAGATTACCAAAGGTATAAGCCCTACTTGTGTGTGCTTTATACGCATAAAAGCGATAGTAGGCCTATTCTTGATATTATATATAAATCTAAATATTTTTTTAACTGATTATTTACGGGGAGCCCGCCATCCACTGCTGGTCTTTTTTACGGGAGTGACCGCTATTGCCTGCTAAGAAACAATTTTGGCATACATCTTTTGTGTACGGATTAAGAAAGTGACATTGAAGTAAATCTAGAAGATGCAAGGGGTAATGGAGGTGACGAGAGCAATGCAAACGCAGAGCCAGGTGTAGATAGACTTTGATACTGAGGAGATTACAAGGGCTCAAACAGGCTATGAATTTGCCTGGCCCTCGCAGCTTCAATTTTTAAATTGCTGACAATAATTGCTCTCAATGTGTCTAATGGCATGTAAACAAAAAATGGACACACAAAAAAATCTCTAGATAACTCAAAAATTCACAAATAAACAAACTTTTAGTGCAAGGAACAATGGTCTTTTTGCCAACAATTTTTACCCTTTTATTAGTTTTCAAATATTTCTTGTATCATAAATGTGTCAAGTTGTATGATTTAGAAAGTGCATCCAATCTTCTCTCTAAATAATTTTTTTCCATAATTTTGCCGCTTTTGAGAAAAGCGTGACAATAAATTTAACATCAGTGTGTAGAAAAATTGGAGTTATACCCCTGTTAGAACATTACTGGATGTTAAATGCAATGGGAAGACATAATTATTATACATGACTTTAATATGTCACAGACATAATAACATTAAACAACTTTTTTTTTACATTGTAATGTTTTTTTTTACCAGCCATTTGCCGAAGAATGTTTTGAAAGATGGAAGCATCCGATTACACAGCAGAGGAAAGCCCGAGAGCAAGTCACACAAATTCTTCAGCTTGGTTAGTTCTTACTGATGCTATATCATCTTGCTATACCTTTTTGTAACTTTTTATTTCGTAATTTTTCAAATTATACTTTAATTTTTTTTAAATTTCTATGAGTTTTGCTTATAATTGCGTGTCATCGTTGTAACATTTTTTCTTCATTTTCCTTTTTTTTCCAATCAAATTTTCAAATAATGCAACTTTATATTCACCTTACTTTTTCATAGTAAAAAAGAAGACTATAAATGAGCTAAGATGGAAAATGCCAGGAAAAATAGAGATTATCCTGCATTAGAGATATGTTCAAAAACTTATTTGAAAAATGTCAGCAATAATTTGTATGTCATCCTAATTCAGGACCTGCAAAAACAATTATAGAAGTTGAAGAAGATCTTCTTTTTAAAATCATATTCTGTGTGTATTTGCACAGAATTATAATTTTGCTTCTGTCAGTAGTAAAAAAAAAAAAGCATTAGTGAATGATATTGATAAGAACTACATGTTTTTAATTTTGAACCTTTCAAAGTTTTAACAATACTTCACTGTTTATTTTTTAAAGTCAGCTCTTAAGCAGCTATTGTTTCTCTTGATAAGAACCCCATTTGTCTTTGTTGTTATTCAGTTTAGAGGTTGAGTTAACTTCTTGAAAAGTTGGGGATTGTTTTGTAGAAGTGGCTCGTTTTTTGAATGATTGCTGTAATCCGTTCAGGTCACATCCTTAGAAGTGACAGCGATGGCCAAGGTTTGTGGTTCGATTCCTGATTACCCAAGCATGCTTCTTATTGGTTGCATATTTTCAAACGTAATATTTATACCTTCAGATTTCCTGCAATTTTTCTCCTTAATCAAAATGTTTTGATTCGCATTCCTACATTTTATAGTGCCTGATATTGGTGTGTTGTGTTGAAAACATACATTACATTTTTTCTATGAAGTGAAAAGAGAACGGCTTGGAGATGATGAAATTTTATTCCTAAAATTGTGCATATTTTACCTTTCCTTTTGTCATTTTGGACTTTCCTTTTTTTTTAACACGCATTATTTTATGCGGTTTATGACTCAATGGCCCTATATAAAGAATATTCCTTGAAAGGTCATGGTGTTTATTTCAAGTCTGATTAAGCCAACAGGTAGCCCCTGTAGAATTTTAAAAATCCATTTTAGAAGTCGAAAAGAATGAGGTAGGACTTGTTTCTTGTAAAAAGTTAGGTCTATTCATTCAACAGCATATAGAAACTGAGCACCATTTGAGATCCTTATTTCTGATCCAACGTAAGAATCTTTTATATAAATATGCATTGTCAGCTAGGATTATTCTGGGTAAACACATAATGATTTGAGTGCAACACTTTGGTCCATCCTATTATATTGTTTCATTACATCTCACAGCTTGGTTTTTGTGACCGGCTGAGACAGGAGTCATGGTATCCCCACCCTGTCTCGTGTGTGGCAGCACATAAAATTGTCAGACGTCCGTCTTGGGGCCCGTCCACGATATAGCCTATAAGTTGCTGACGTTGGACGTTAAAACCCAACCAACCAAACCAACCACAGCTTGGTTTTATCTTTATAGAAGTGTGCATTGATTTGTTCCCCTGACCCAAAACGATCAAACAGTCTAGCCATTTTCATGTTTTCCTTTTTTTTTGCCACTCATTGTGTGAGTATTATGCATAATTGATGAGACAATGGGATGAGGATGAGAGGCTGTTTCATGTATGAGAATTTGAGGAACTTAATGTGGGCCTAATAGTGGGAAATAAAATTCAAGACATCAAATAATGTTTTTTTTCAAGCCGTTTTGCTTAAAAACAAAAACAAACCCAAAAGATTCTTTTATTCGGTAGATAGCATAGACTCCAACAAATTCATTTAATAATCTTCAAATATTTACTGTGATATTAAATTGAGTGGAAAGAAAATTATGTTATTTGTCTGGTTTGACATCACAGCCAACCTTTATTTTAACAAGTAATATAAAACACAATCATAAAGCTGAGATATTTTCAATTTGCTTTCGTCAAAAGTGCTCTTGAAATTAAGCCGTCCATGAAAATGAATCCTTGATTACTTTGTTTACTGTCATTTTGAAACCCAAACCAAAAATAATCATCGTTTGACTTTCAATATATTATAATTATTATATATGTTTTTATGAAAAAAGCTTTATATTTATCTAAAAAATTTTCTTTTTTTTGTTTTTCTCAGCAGTTAAGTTCTAAAACAATATTATGCCCATATCTATTCCACTGTAAATAAAGAAGCCATGGGAAATAAACAATCCTTGACAATTTATTCAGAAATAGCATCATCAAAGGAAATGTTTGAAAAAAATGTTTTGAAATGCTATTTTACTGCTGAAATATTTCTTAATGTTTCGTTGTTTTCTCTAAGATTAAAATAATAGTTTTTAGTTTCGATATTTTTTATGTTGTGTTATATTTTTCTCTGAAACTGTTATTTTATCTTCAAATTTGTGGATTTTGTGATTGTTACCCTTTTAAATAGGATTTTATCTTTTTAAACAATTTTTCTAATAATGCTTTAATAATTCTAATTTTCTGATTGTGCCTTACCTATTCCCAGCTCGCCCCGTAGATGCACACAACATGCGTTTGCCGACCCCATCAGACTCCTCTCCATTTCCGCCTCTAGCGACCCTCATGAAGCACCTCGAGACGATTGTGAACAGTGAGTGTTTTGTCTGTAGCTGTTAAACTGTTTTGATTTATATAATATTTGTTTAGGGTATAATTGCCTGTGTTTATGTGTCTGAAATTATAATTACTTTTTAACACAAGCACTAGCACCATGTAGAAAATATGTAAACCATTTACGTATAAATAACATTAGGTCATTAGTTTTAGACAAAGTTAGTTCTAAATCTAAATACAAAATATTTAGAGCTAAAGTTCTAGGATCTGCAGTGGTTATCAATAGACTTTAAGTGAAAATGATTTAAAAAATGATATCGCTTTTATTGAAAAAAACCCATCAACTTATAGATTCTGCACAAATCACTTTGCCATATGACTCAAAATCTTGTTTCTTGATTGTTTGTCTCTTTCTTAGAGTCTGTGATCGATTCCGAGGGCCACTAATCTTATGATTCATGTTGCAATCTTTTACCCCCAGCCACCACCTCAACACGCACCATCAACTTTGACACGCATCTTATTGAGCAGGCAGCTCTGTACAACACCAAGACGAAGACGCCTTTTGATCTCTCCACTGTCAACTTTTGATTGTTGCAGTCTGTTTATGTAACAATTAGTGAACACTGATAAGGTCCATTTAAAACATTGAATAATGTTAAAAAAATTAGTCTTGTGCCTTTTTCAATAGACTAAAATATAAGATGGTCTCAAGAGAAAAGGTCCGATGAGGTCAATGTCCAAGGGGCATTATTTGAAACTTTTATTCATGTTGGAAAATGAGTTATGTGTCCTTTTCAATAGATAAAAAAAAGAATTTACGCTTGTATTATGTAAGTTGGTCTAAAGGAGAGAAGATCCAGTGAGGTGAAAATATGCCTGAGAAGAGTTCACTCATGCAACTTTCACTCCACATTAAAAATGTGTTCATTTTTGTACTTTGTGAGTGTGCACAAAATCAGTGTGTAATTCAGGCATGGGGATAGTGACATGCTGCTATGTTTGTATGTTAAACTCTTCAGCATTACACAAAAATGTGTTTTTGTAGATACGATTCTTATAACTTATAATTATTTATTGTTAGTGTCAAAAATACATATCTGGACATAGCTTTTCTATCTTATTGTCTGTAAGTCTCTCTATGTAAACATACATTCCTGGGTACATACTGTATTGTCGAAAACTATCTAGTGGTGGCGCACTTTCTGGGTTATGTAGCTAGGATTTGTCCTGTGTCTGCCAAATGATAACAAGACACTATTTTTAATTCAAATTCCAAGAATTGAGAGAATTACAAGCCAAAAGGTAACTACAACTTTTCTTAAGGAACAATGTTAGCAGATAGACTATCTCAAGGATGGTCATGAGACTATGTCTGACATATTTTGCATGATGCAGAACAAGACAGAACAGAGGTACCAGAATTTCTGTGTCGGCGGGTCCACATTGTATTGACAAGTATGGTAGAACATGAGCTGGTCCAAAATGGGTTTGAACCCAGGTTATCTTTTTATAACATATGTGTACTACTGACTTTATCCCTTTCAGCAACCTCTAGTAACAAACTGAGGGCATCATTATGCCTGCCTCTTCTGCAAAATATCCTTCCAGCTGCTGTTCTTGACTGCTTTGTATTCTATATAACTGTAAGTGAAATGTAACTTAAGATTCAGCCATTATACGCACATTCAATGTACTTATCTTCGTTATTTTACCGTATTCAATTTTAATAATTTAACTGTCCACAATTCATAGCTTTGTTTTGACAATCACATTGTTTTTGATCTATTGTTTACAGATTTGCTCAACAAAACTATGTAATGCCGCCATATTCCTGACTTGTTTATCTTATTATTGGTGATCCCTATGCCTCTGAAAGTGTTATGATGCTTTGTGATAATTTTGTGAATGACAAATGAGTCTCAAATAAAATAAGTTGTTGTGCCATTTTGTAGATCTTTATATTTCTGTAGGTCTTTCAGGGAAAGAGCAGTGCGTAACATTTTTGTTGTGTATTTAGGCATCAATATCATAAAACTAGTTGAGTTGTAGTTGAGACTTTTCCATAAAAGAGACACAATTCAAGAAAAGTTAAAATGGGGACTAAATTTTAACTCAACTAGGTAAATAAATGCACAACTTCGAAGAGAGCTTAACATTTCTGGTACTTTCTTTTACCTCATTTGAGTATTACAGTTTTCTTTGAGAGAGTATTGGTGGAATGTAGCGACACTTAATTTGTGAGAGAGTTGCACATTTGGATTTTTCTCCCTAACATTGTAACAGTATCACACTTGATATGATTTTTGGTTCATCTCTATATTGACATGTGTATTCAGCACAAATGAATTTCTTTTACACCTACGTGAAAACAAAACAACTTTTAGATGGATTTCAAAAACCTCGTAGAAAATGTTTTTAGATGGATTTTTTTCATATAAAGACTAATTGGGAGCTCGTGAATTTCGTAGGGGCTGTGGGGTTGATGAAACTGACAGGATTAGTGATGATTTCGTAGTGTGCTAAAGATCTATATCGCTGAATAAGTGGATTGACCAACATTCTGTTTGTAGCATTACAGGCAATAGGCTATTTAAAGTTAACCAAGAATTCTTGTTCTAAAGACACAGTTTATTGTGCACGTCAAAATTTGAACGCTCTATAAAAACTTTTTATATTTATCTCAAAGAAATTTCCGTAAACATTTACATGTATTGAGATGGAATGAAACATTTTTCGTCAAAAAATGTGCCCATGCAAATCTACAGTCAAAATAAAATATACCTAAGTTATAAGTAATTTCGTACGGTTTTAGAAAGTTTGGGATTCATATGTTTTGGTCCAAGTTCCATTATAATAAGAGATTGATTGAAATGTGACATGTTAAAAAGAAGAAATAAAAAAAAGAAAGCCCATATTATATTGTTTTTGTTTTCGTTCTTATGAAAGATGGAAACAAGAGAGTTTTTTCATTGTATGGTTTTTAGTGCATTATTAAACTCCCAGAGTTTGCAATGATTGGCGCATTCTACATACGTTCCTATAGATCGGACTCATGTCAGGGTTTTTGAAGATAAGTGAACGCTATTTTAAGTAATACGATTTTAACCACTGATGCGAAAGATAACATCAAATGCACGCAATTTTAGAGCGATTGAAGTCTGTGTAGTGTGGAACTACTACTACTACTACTACTACTACTACTACTACTACTACTACTACTACTACTACTACTACTACTACTACTACTACTACTACTACTACTACTACTACTACTACTGCTACTACCACTACCACCACCACTACCACTACCACTACTACCACCACCACCACCACCACTGCTGCTGCTGCAACTACATATACTACAGCTGCCGCTAATACAGCTATTACTACTTTTGCTGCTCTTACTGGTACTATAACTACTACTACTACCGCTGCTGCTGCTACAACAACAACAACAACAGCAACAATAATAACTACTGCTACTGCTTCTACTACTACAACAAATACTATTACAACAACAACAACAACTAATACTACTACAACTACTACTACTACTACTACTACTACTACTACTACTACTACTACTACTACTACTACTGCTGCTGCTATTGTCAGACGTTCGTCTTGGGGCCCGTCCACAATATAGCCTATATAGTGCTGCTGTTGGACGTTAAAACCAACCCAACCAAACCAAACAACTACTACTACTATTACTGCTGCTGCTGATGCTGGGGCGGATTGACAAAATAGTAGTAAAGTGGTCATTAGTAGCGGTTTTAAATCAATATGTTTTTATTATATCCTTTGCCGCTTTAAAACTGTACCATCGAGATAATCAATGAATGATACTTATTACAATATCTTGATCCATAGAGTCCACATCAAATCAAAGGTTAAAAAAAAACTCAATTGAAGCAATCTTTGCTAATGATACGACAACGAAGAACATGTAGAACTGTCAGAATTATAGAAGGAAAACGACATAATGGATAATCAAAAACTTTAATGTTACACGAAATGATGTTAAATAATCGAATAATTGTTTTTTTTTTATTTTCATCTGAATGGATCTGATGAGTTTGGAATGGCTCGATGTTTGCCATACATCGATGGTAAATAAAGGTCAGCTCGATTTTTCGTGATGTAAATACAGCATAATAAAAATAGCTGTCGGCGAAGAAATGTTATTGCTACAAATTTTTTTCGGTAATTGTACTGTATTGCACTCACATTTAAAAACATTGATGTACATTTTTATTAAAATATTTTTTTACTTGAGAAACTCCTTACAAGAGCGTTAAGAGCAAATGAAGTAAGTATGTTGTATCCCTCTGCTACCTAGGAAGCGTCATTGATACTAAGTAAATATGATCAACATTGGGAGTGAAAGAAAGGAATGGGAAGGCTTAAGCAGCAATTTCATCGTTTGGCAAGTTGTGGAAAAGAATGAAATCTCTCAAAACAAAGAAACAGATCATACATTCAAATGTAAGGTTTGTCCTGTTGTACAAAACGCATGTACACATTTTCATAAACAAGTATCTCAGATAGGCACTCGATATTAGATTGACAGGCAGGGTCAGAAATGAGTCATGGAGCAGAACAGGACAAAATCCAGAAAAAAAGATGAAGTAGGAAGGCGACGCTGGAGATGGATTGGGTAGGCCTACACTCCTGTATCTTACAAAGAAGGGATTGGCTAGGATTTGTCAGGGAAAGAGGTTTAGAGGTAGGGGGCGTGGAACGTGGACACTAGTCAGGAAGTTTGATGGGGAAAGATGTGGCCTGAATTTAAAAAGGGAAGCACGGGACAGGTTTGTTGGTGGACTGTACTCTGAACGATGCTGATTCAGCATAACCAGAAAGTTGTCACACAAAGACAGCACACTCTCTTCTCTACAGCCACTGCAGATATCTTACCCTTGACAAGCCTTAGCATAGTAATTATTTCAGTGCCGGGTATTGTTTGGTTATCATTAAATTTCCTGAGCTCTAAGGAAGCCCAATACTGTTTGTCATATACCCCGAACACGCACTAAAAATTGTACGAAACAACATCCCACGACCACCAACAGGCCTTGGAGCATCACTGCCCTGCGAGGTAGCATACGCTGAGAACGTGGACTTTATTTCACTAGAACCAGTCGACGTTGAGAAGATACGAAAAGATCTGGAAAGCACAAGCTACTGGTTAACGAAAAAAAAAAAAACGAATTCACCACAATATCAAAAACCAATGACGATTGGAGAGAAGTTAAAAAAGTAGGTTCACTGCTTGGAGATAAAGAAGATGTCGAACAAAGAAAACAACGTCCACGGCAGCACTCATCAAGTTAATGAAGATATGGATAGCAGGAGACAAAATAAAGAGAAACACAAAAATTAAACGTTATAAGGCCCTCGTAAAATCGATACTTACATATAACTGCGGCACCTGGGCCCTCACTAGAGCAGAAGAGGAAAAACTCGATGCTTAGCACAAGAAACAGCTGAGAAAAGTGCTGGGCATAAAATACCCAGTAAAAGTTACAAACGATTCACTGTACAGAATATGTGAAGAGAAGCCCATATCTACTCAAGCTCTTGAAAGCAGATGGCGTCTATTCGGGCATATCCTTAGAAGAAGCAACAAAATTCCAGCAAACAAAGCTATGGATACAGATTTAAAAAAAAAAGAAGGCAAAGGTTTTCGAGGCAGGCCCATCACAACAATGCCAATTACACTGAAAAAGGACTTATCTCGCCTGCAAACAGATGAATTTCGTTCAACAGCACAAGACAGACAAAAAATGGAAACAACTTACAACTAAAATACAAGAAGCTGCCGAGGCGTCTCGAGCGGAGAACCAGGATGCGAAAGGCGATTAATGAATCAATACTGATGAATGAAGGAAGAATCGATCGCATATAATTTTTTCACGTAAGACGCCGAGAGGTATGCTTCATCTCGTATTTACTAACAGATCAATGTGGTTTCTTTCAGTAAGATGACTAAACATTGCAAGCGTAACAGTTACTTTAGAGTAAACCTAACTTTAAGTCCATCATAAAATGCTACAACACTTTCGAGGACGCTGTTTTTTTGGTTGGTGATGTTTGGCCAGCTCCGCCTCCTCAGCTTTCACGACTTGACACAGGGCGCGCAGGAACTTCACCCATGCTTGCACTTCCGGGTCATCCTCTGGGAGTCCAAGAGCTGCTTCCATGAACATGTGGAACTTGTCTGCGAAAGGCTGCACACGGTGTTTTCAGAGGGGGGGGGGGGGGGGCGGCGACGGGCGAGAATAAACAGTAATATATCACATCGTATAATTGTGAAGCAGATTTGTGTCGTCGTTTACACAAAATTAATTGTGGGTTTTGTGGTAAAAGCGCCATGTGACATTGTTTACGCGTAGGTTACTATGCAAGCATGTGCCGCGTGAGTAGTGCCCAACAAATCAGTTATTTGGTGAGAACTGACTAGAAGGCTAGATCTCCCTAGTAGGTTCTAGAAATTGCTCGAAGAAGTTTGATTAGGCATAAAATAGAGGGTGAGTAATGTTAATGAGTATGTGAGCTGGATTGTTATGGAATGTTTTGAATAATGAAGAAGGCCTAGATATTTCTAGATATATGGCTTACGTACAAGAGCGGAGATCGAATTAGAATATGCATGAATTGATGGCTTTGTGGAGCAAGAAATGTTTATCATTTGTGCTTACGCTTTATGTTCGTTTTGTAACATTTTGCTGCAGTGAAAGCTGTTATTTTGCTGATGTCTGGATCCAATAGAGATCTAGATAAAATGACAGATATTTGTTTAGATCTAGACATTGTTTTGTTGTATTCTTAACCCTCAGACAGGGTGTTTATCAATGCAGATAAATTGTTACGTTTCTACAAATGATTTCTAGCATTTATTATTTCGTTAAAGTTGACAATATACCTTTTGTGAATTATATTCAACAAACGGCTTATAACAGGGATCCACTTTAGCGAATGAACGCCACACACTACAACATAGACAAAAAAGTCAAGGAAATATTGAACAAATTTAGATGTTAATCTGGGTTTTATCCAGAAGCACCCAAATAGAACAAATATCAGACAAATATCTATAAAGTGTCAGATTTTTCATAAATGATGAGCCTGTGTGTTTTCAAACATAAGAACTCCACTTTTGTTTTATTGAAGGCATACACAGCATAATAATGACCAATAATTCTTGCTAAACTTCAAGGTGACTACCGTTCTAGACCAAAAATCTCTAAAGTGGCATATTTTGTGAGTAATTGTTTAATCAACACACAAACAGCAATGAGGAGTCTTGAATTCTACCATAAACATTTTGTGACATTTCATTACAAACATATAACAGTTTACAGCTTTTTTGCCTTTGGTAGCGGCCGTTTTTGCTGTTGTTGTTGTTGTTGTTTTTAAGAAAGAAAAATTGCGATAATGTTTACAAAATTAAACTTGCATTAAAGTATTCAAAGGCAACCATGTGATATCGCCTTATATTTCAGAAGCAAAGAAGACCTAGGTTTCTTAGGTTCCCTTGTGGGGTTTTATACGGTGATTTACGACAGTAATTGATGGGCAGACTGGTTAATATTAACAGGTAAGACTTTCAACGAGTAGATCCCCGAACCCCCCACCCTCTCCAAAAAGTGGAGCAATGCATTCAGGGTAAAAAGGGGTCGGGGAGAAGGATCATGACAGGATAAAAAAATGTGGGGGGTGGGGGGGGGGCAGAAAAACAATTAAGTAAACTTAACGAGATCAACAAAGTCAACTTTACCGGTAAAGAAAATGTGTACCTGGCCTCCAAGCCACTAGAGAGCCTATTTACTTATGTTAGTCCGCAGCGGCTACTAAGGTACCTGGAGGACATTGGTGTCGATATTAAAATTTAACTGATAATCCTACAATATGGATCTTTTAAACTACTACTGTATATGCCCTTTAATTTTAACCAACCTTTGTACGCATAATTTTATCCTTTTACTATTCAGAGAGATAAAGGAGTCACCGTCGCTACTAGTATAATGCATTAACTGTCTTAGACATCATGGTCACAACATAGCCGTTGCTGTGCTGACGTGCCGTAAAAACAAACTCACTTAGTCACTCATTCACTCGTGTAGTGTAAAGTGGTTATCAAGATGGTTATCCGATCTACACTCACATTCCATCTCCACCGAAACCTAAACGGAGGACATTGAAAACTGAACAGATTATGTCTAATAAGTGCAGTGTACAACCTGCCTGGTGGCAATAACTGATACAAGCGCAAAACAACAACAACAACAGCAACAACAACATCAACAACAACAACAACAACAATAACAACAACAACAACAACAACAACAACAACAACAAAACACTCATTGGTCAATACGCGCGTAATGAGGGACGGAAAAATTGGATAACGCACATCGAAATACTCTGATCCGATCGGAGGGTTCTGGCCAACATGCGCTTTGACTATCGTGGTGATCTTCTGCTGGAGTTTGGGAGGGTTGTCCAGGAGTTTGAGGACCGAGTCCAGGGCGAGAATTACCGTCTGTGTGTGCGCAAGAAACATCTCGTCGGCAATCAAGGTCGTCCGGGAGTTTTTGGCATCGAACTTGGTGAATCGCATTCGCATGTTTGGAACGTTGTCGAACATCCTGTAAGTAGAGCATGGAGCATGGTTCGGATAATTGGTATTGTAATTTAACATCATGGACAGAAAGTAGAAAATGAAGCATGTTGGGAATGTTGTCAAACATCATGGACCGAAAGTAGAAAGTGAAGCATGTTGGGAATGTGTCAAACATCATGGACAGAAAGTAGAAAGTGAAGCATGTTGGGAACTTTGTCAAACATCCTGGACCGAAAGTGGAGCATGCTGTGAATGTGTCAAACATCATGGACAGAAATTCGAGCGTGTTGGGAATGCGTCAAACATCATGGACAGAAAGTGAAGCATGTTGGGAATGTGTCAAACATCATGGACAGAAGGTGAAGCATGTTGGGAATGTGTCAAACATCATGGACAGAAAGTGAAGCATGTTGGGAATGTGTCAAACATCATGGACAGAAAGTGAAGAATGGAGCATGTTGAGAATGTGTCAAACATCATGGACAGAAAGTGAGCATGTTGGGAATGTGTCAAACATCATAGACAGAAAGTGGAGCATGTTGGCAATGTTGTCAAACATCATGGACCGAAAGTAAAGCATGTTGGCAATGTTGTCAAACATCATGGACAGAAAGTGGAGCGTGTTGGGAATGTGTCAAACATCATGGACAGAGAGTGAAGCATGTTGGGAATGTGTCAAACATCCTGGACAGAAAGTGAAGCGTGTTGGGAATTCAGAAAGTGGAGCGTGTTGGGAATGTGTCAAACATCATAGACAGAGAGTGGAGCGTGTTGGGAATGTGTCAAACATCATAGACAGAAAGTGGAGCATGTTGGAGATGTGTCAAATATCATGGACAGAAAATGAAGCATGTTAGGAATGTTGTCAAACATCATGGACAGAAAGTGAAGAGTGGAGCATGTTGAGAATGTGTCAAACATTCTGGACAGAAAGTGAAGCATGCTGGGAATGTGTCAAACATCATGGACAGAAAGTGGAGCACGTTGGGAATGTGTCAAACATCATGGACTGAAAGTGAAGCGTGTTGGGAATGTTGTCAAACATCATGGACCGAAAGTGAAGCATGTTGGGAATGTGTCAAACATCATAGACAGAAAGTAGAAAGTGAAACATGTTGGGAATGTTGTCAAACATCATGGACAGAAAGTGAAGCATGTTGGGAATGTGTCAAACATCATGGACAGAAAGTGAAGCATGTTGGGAATGTGTCAAACATCATGGACAGAAAGTGAAGCATGTTGGGAATGTGTCAAACATCATGGACAGAAAGTGAAGCATGTTGGGAATGTTGTCAAACATCATGGACAGAAAGCGAAGCATGTTGGGAATGTGTCAAACATCATGGACAGAAAGTAGAAAGTGAAGCATGTTGGGAATGTTGTCAAGCATCATGGACAGAAAGTGAAGCATGTTGGGAATGTGTCAAACATCATGGACAGAAAATGAAGCATGTTAGGAATGTTGTCAAACATCATGGACAGAAAGTGAAGAGTGGAGCATGTTGAGAATGTGTCAAACATCATGGACAGAAAGTGAAGCATGTTGGCAATGTTGTCAAACATCATGGACCGAAAGTGAAGCATGTTGGCAATGTTGTCAAACATCATGGACAGAAAGTGGAGCGTGTTGGGAATGTGTCAAACATCATGGACAGAGAGTGAAGCATGTTGGGAATGTGTCAAACATCATAGACAGAAAGTGGAGCGTGTTGGGAATGTGTCAAACATCATAGACAGAGAGTGGAGCGTGTTGGGAATGTGTCAAACATCATAGACAGAAAATGAAGCATGTTAGGAATGTTGTCAAACATCATGGACAGAAAGTGAAGAGTGGAGCATGTTGAGAATGTGTCAAACATTCTGGACAGAAAGTGAAGCATGCTGGGAATGTGTCAAACATCATGGACAGAAAGTGGAGCACGTTGGGAATGTGTCAAACATCATGGACTGAAAGTAAATAGTGGATCATGTTGGGAATGTGTCAAACATCATGGACTGAAAGTAAATAGTGGATCATGTTGGGAATGTGTCAAACATCATGGACACAAAGTAAATAGTGGATCATGTTGGGAATGTGTCAAACATCATGGACAGAAAGTGGAGCATGTTGGAAATGTGTCAAACATCATGGACAGAAAGTGGAGCATGTTGGGAATGTGTCAAACATCATGGACACAAAGTAAATAGTGGATCATGTTGGGAATGTGTCAAACATCATGGACAGAAAGTGGAGCATGTTGGGAATGTGTCAAACATTATGGACAGAGAGTGAAGCAGGTTGGGAATGTGTCAAACATCATGGGCACAAAGTAAATAGTGGAGCATGTTGGGAATGTGTCAAACATCCTGGACAGAAAGTGAAGCATGTTTTGAATGTGTCAAACATCATGGACACAAAGTAAATAGTGGAGCATGTTGGGAATGTGTCAAACATCATGGACACAAAGTAAATAGTGGAGCATGTTGGGAATGTGTCAAACATCATGGACACAAAGTAAATAGTGGAGCATGTTGGGAATGTGTCAAACATCATGGACAGAAAGTGAAGCATGTTGGGAATGTGTCAAACATTATGGACAGAGAGTGAAGCATGTTGGGAATGTGTCAAACATCATGGACATAAAGTAAAGAGTGGAGCATGTTGGGAATGTGTCAAACATCATGGACACAAAGTAAAGAGTGGAGCATGTTGGGAATGTGTCAAACAGCCTGGACAGAAAGTGAAGCATGTTGGGAATGTGTCAAACAGCCTGGACAGAAAGTGAAGCATGTTGGGAATGTGTCAATCAGTCTGGACAGAAAGTGGAGCATGTTGGGAATGTTGTCAAACATCATGGACACAAAGTAGAGGTTGAAGCATGCTGGGAATGTTGTCAAACAGCCAGGAAAGAAATTAGAATGTGAGTTGTTTCCGCATCCTAGGAATGTTGGCAAACATACTCGATATAAGGTAGAAAAAACTCAAATCGCTGTCCATTAGTACCATAGGGAGAGATCAAGGTGGACCATATTCGATTAATAATATTCTCGTCTTTGTTTATAACTCAGCACGGGAAATGCATTCATGATAATTCTATTGCCCATATATTCTTCCAAAGCTCTGGCAAATGGAAGCGCAAACTCCGTAATAATGTAACCATCTAGTATGATCCTATGTAACTGATGCTCTCGTGTAACCTGTATTGGTGAATGAGAACCGAAACTTTAAGTGTGAGGACAACGTGTACGAATTAAAGATTCCCCTCCCCTTTCTTAGCAAGAAATAGTGAACTAAGGCTTCAAAGTAGAAAATTATCCAGTGGCGCTGGATAACGTGTATAACGTGTATATCTTCATCAGATTTGTCGTCGTTAAATGTTCCACAGAGAAAAGGACTCAAACTGCCTTACCACAAAACGAGAGTGATGCCTGCAGTTTTAAATTCCTTAGGCGTAGTGCCAATCATTTTCTTCCAAGCAGTTTCCAGGTGCTGCTTCTCCCTGAGGATAAAATAAAATAACTACGAGGTGTATCAATGCCGTTAGTGAAATACGTTTGAGTTTTATCACATAGCCGTGATAATGTCAGTAAAGCTTGCACACAACGAATTTTTGCTTCTTCTTTGTTTTAGTAAACTATCTTGGATCCAACGAACCAAAAGTGTCTGGACACTTACAAACTTGCATACCAGATGCTCTGAATATGACATCATGTGTTGCAGTGTACACACAGTAAACGGGGTTGAGATGAGTTGGTTGTTTAACAGTCATTATCCGCGCTAAATCTAAAGCTATATTTTGGACGCACCCCAAGACAAAGCAGAAATGTACAGATGCTTTACATAAGAAAGGACTGTTGGGTACACATAGCTATAATGATGTTGACAAATTATAAGTATAACACTATAGTTTGTTTTACACGCTGATAAGTATTGATCAAGTAAACTATGATTAGGGTTTATAAATACACCTTGAGTCAAATGTTATTTTTGTTTGTTTCTATTTTTTCCTCATATAACACGCGTCGTTTTTTTCCCTTCCAATTTCACACTTTTCTACTTGAAAAACCTTTTTAATTACTTGAAATTAGTATGCTGATGCAAATTATCGTAATTATAAGGCTAAGGGTGTGGAATAGATCTAGAATTTAGTTTCCATACTTACTCCGCAGTTAGGCCTGTGACAGGACACGACATATTTGTGCTGCAAATCGGTGTCCCTCCTGAATGAAAATGAAAAAATAGAACGACTAGTCAATTCAATGGGGACTCAATGGTTGAAACGCTTTAAACGGAGTTGTAGAAATAACAGTCAAGTCCTCCGTACATAGATACCCACATTCATTATGATTGACCTCAATCTGGACAAGTGATCGAGCATTACATAAAAAGTTTCAATAATGTGATTAAGTATAGTACATGTGTTGATGATGGTAAAATTAATGCACTATAAATGTATTAATTAAGCTCGCGTTTAAGTTACTCTAAACATACAACGTTAAATCATTAACAAAGGCATAGAATATAAATGTACACCTTCTAGTAACATTATAATTTTTTAAGTTCTCTTGTGCCAATAAAATGTTTGACTGCTTGTGGGTAAAAGCTCTTAATAACGAAGCGGCCACACCCCTTAAAGGCACGCATTCTTCTCCCATAGGGTAGAAGATCTAAGTAACGTCTAGCAGGGTGGGAATTATCATCAAGTATTTTAGCTATTTTTCTTTCCATACGAGACATGTAAATAGTTTCAAGTGTAGGAAGGTCTACACCTGTCAGCCTTTCAAGGAAAAAATATTTGGCCAGTGGTACAGAAACAACATGAGCGGGCTGGTTCTACTGATATTACGGATATGAAGAGATCAACCCTAGCTTCGAAATATTTTGGCTAAAAGTCACATACCCGACGAAAAGAAAGTTCAAACCAATACAAATATTGGATATTGCGTCATCTAGATCTAGACTAAATTTAAAGCTCTAAACCGTAGCATTTTTTCGGCGACTATGCACTTCACTTCGGCTTTTATTCAAATTGTACCTAGAGGTGTTTACTTCGTAACGTTTAAGCAACCATTACTTCCAGTTTGAAAAGTTGTTTCCTAGATGAAGTAGGACTATGTTTTAAACTAACGTATCCATAGAACTCTGCCTTACTTCCCTTACACAGCACGAGCGCGTTCATCACGGTACATCTAAGCGCGAATAGTGCTCTTTATAAAACAATTATAATAGGGAATGGCCCTTTGCAAAAAGTATTCCATTTCGTTGGATGTTACGAGAGATGTTTAACAAGCCAAAGCCTTTTACATTAAATAAATTCCAGGTTGTTGTTGTTGTTGTTGTTATTGTTGTTGGGTTGGTTTAACGTCCAACAGCAGCACTATATAGGCTATGTTGTGGACGGGCCCCAAGACGGACGTCTGGCAATTTTATGTGCTGCCGCACACGAGACAGGGCGGGGATACCATGACTCCTGTCTCAGCCGGTCACATTATACTCACACCGACCCAAAAATAAATCCCAGGAGATCCATGTCATCCTTTGTATAGAAAGGAAAGCAAGTTCCCTTAGTTAAAAACCATTAGAAATGTGATTTGGCCAGGAGCTGCGGAACGTAGTTGGGTTCGTTGAGTTGATTTAACTCCAACGTCAGCACTTTATAAGCTATATTGTGGACGGACCCCAAGGTTGACTTCTGACAAATTTATATGCTGCCACACACGAGGCAGGGCGGGGAGACCAGGACTCATGTCTTAGCCGTTCACATTATACTCACACCAACCCAACCAGTTACAGGGGGCAAAATTGGACAAACCAATTTTTTGACCGATCGTGGGAATCGAAACGTGGACCTCCCGATCTGGTCAGTTCGCTTCCGCCCCCCCCCCCCCCCCCCAAAAAAAAAAAAACAACAAAAAAACAAACACAAAACAAAAACGAAAACAAAACAAAACAACAGACAAATCAAAACAAAAACAATAAAACAAAACACACCAATCTGGAGACCAGCAGGACGTAGAATGGAAAACGACCACCAACTCCACTCTAGAATTTTTATATCTCATCCAGTGAAAGGAGTAAAAGGCCAAAGGAACCTTTATTGCAGTCTTTCACCGAGAACAAAAAGTTCGCAAACGTAGAGAAATGTTCTAGATCCTCTACAAGATGCCACTATGACGTATGACGTTTCTGCTTGCCGAACATCTCTCATGTTTTCAAGAAACAAACAAAAAACAACAACAAAGAAAGAGTGGAATAACATTTCGCGAAATCTCATTCCCTATATTAATGGGCTACCACATAAAAGTCAACAGGGCTTATTGTTAACTTGACAATAATTATCATTCTTGATTTTGAAGTAGGCTATTTATAGGTTCAGGTAAGTAATCATTTATGGGTAGAGTCTGAATTAAATGGCGAACTGAGCATATGTAGTGCATAAGCGCTTAAAAAAAAGATATTTTTCCAGCTAAGACCTAGATTGAGAAGAAACACTCTATCTAGAAGAATGGTTAACATTATTTTGGGCTTTAATTGTTTTGGGGTAGGCAATGTGACTTCATGGCATTCTTCAACGATCTTATCTCGCAGCCTTGGTTGTTTCTTTTTATGTCGGTTCTATCAATTTTTGTATAGCTTAAATACAAATCTGCTTTTGTATTTAGCCCAATAATTTCACTCTGAATCTAGTTGAGTTAAATCAAATTCAGACACTCCGTTGAGCCTCAATACCAACAGATGCCAGTCAGGTTGAACCTTGAACCTTGAACCTTGAAATATTCGATGTTGTAGACCTTTCGATCTTTTCATCGGTCGAAATTGTATGGTCCTAGTACTAGTATGTGGCATGCGTGGCTTAGACGATGTTTTACATATCATTTGACTGGGTTGTATGAAACATTCGATCCCAACTAATCTCTCTATTGAATATTCTCTCTATTGAATGTTTAAACAATATAGTGCCCTTTGAAACGCTAAGTCTTTCTTCTTTCATTTTAATTCAGGGGGGTCACCACAGTACAAGTATGACGTGTCCGGTCACAGGCTTAACTGAGGAGTAAGTATGGAAAATAGATTCTAGACCTATATCACACCCTCAGTGTAACTTGGTATTTCTTTTCAGCATTCTCATAATAAGAACACTTGTTTTAGAAAGGGGGCTTGCAGTTTAAATCTAGATGTATCAGTTAATGGTATCATGGATTCTCAACAAAAATCTCGTCACGTACAGATTCTGGTGCTATCAGTAAGAAGATGTTACCTAACTTATATTAATCAATAAAATTGATGGCGTTTCGTTGAACTAAAAACTAAAAGACTCATGTTATGATCTGTTTATGACAGTAGGCCTGGCTACCTATCGATTTTGGCGCTCCTATATGCAATAATGAGTACTATTATCTCAAGTCAGGTGTCAGTTCGTTTCTATTTACATGCCTCGTAATCATGAATAATTGACAAATTTATCATGTAGGCGTATTTTTGTATGATTTGAACGAATTTTACATTGAAATTGCTTGAGAAAACGGCAAACTAAAAATCAGAGTTTACTTGACCAATACAGCGCGTACAAAAATATGTAGAGTAATTCTTTTTTGTTGTTGTCAGCCTATAGCATAGAACCATCATAACTACCATTCCATCTAATTTATAATATTCTCACAATCCTGCTCCATATTGTACTAAAGATGTGTGTACTTCACCGTCTCTCCCTCCCTCCCTCTCTCTCTCTCTCTCTCTCTCTCTCTCTCTCTCTCTCTCTCTCTCTCTCTCTCTCTCTCTTCTCCCACATCCTCTCTCGATAATCTATATCATCCCGCCAACGTGAAACACTCAAACGTATCTCCCAAACGGTATTAACACAGTCATCTAGTCCTTTTATTTTATTCTCAGAGAAAAGCGTGACTTGGAAAATGCTTGGAGAAAAATGATTGGCACCACGCCTAAGAATTTAAAAGTACAGGCATTAACCTTGTTTTGTGGTAAGACAGTTAAAATTCGTTCCTCTGTGGAACATTTATGGACAACAAGCCTGATAGAATTGTACAATTAACAAACGCCTTTGCACAATATTCTGCTTTTGTGCGTTGATTTACTATTTCTTAAATAAACAAACAAACAAAGAACGGTACCACACAATTTTAATTTGTACAGATCGTCATCACATCTTAAGTCTCGATTCTATCCGCCAACATAGGTGTCAGTTTGCACCAGTTACACAGCAATATATATAAAGTATTAGAAACGCACATTGATCATACTAGTTGGTAACTATAATATTACGGATTTTGTGTTTCTATTTGCAACAGTTTGTAAAGTAAGTAAATAGTGGTGATAGAATTATTATTAGTGCTTTGAGTTATATAAAAATATAGAAAACAAGAAGACTATAAATACAAAAAGTCCGCCTTCATATGTGTTCTTGTAATGTGAGTTTTCGTTGACATCGGCAGAAAACTTCTTTTTTTTTCACTTTCTATCCAGGATGTTTGACGACTTTCCTAACTTGCAGAAATGCCCCAATTTTTACTTTGTGTTCCGATTGACAAGATTCCTTAAATTATCTCCTTTCTTCTGTCCTTTATATGTCCCTATGGTACTAATGGACAGCGATTTGAGTTTTTCTACCTTATATCGAGTATGTTTGCCAACATTCCTAAGATGCGGAAACGCCAACATTTTAATTTCTTTCCAGACTGTTTGACAACATTCCCAACATGCTTCACTTTCTACTTTATGTTCAGGATGTTTGACACATTCCCAACATGCTTCACTTTCTGTCCATGATGTTTGACAACATTCTCAACATGATCCACTTTCTGTCCATAATGTTTGACACATTCCCAACATGCTTCACTTTCTACTTTGTGTCCATGATGTTTGACAACATTCCCAACATGCTTCACTTTCTACTTTGTGTGCATGATGTTTGACAACATTCCCAACATGCTTCACTTTCTACTTTGTGCCCAGGATGTTTGACAACATTCCCAACATGCTTCACTTTCTACTTTGTGCCCAGGATGTTTGACAACATTCCCAACATGCTTCACTTTCTACTTTGTGCCCAGGATGTTTGACACATTCTCAACATGCTTCACTTTCTGTCCATGATGTTTGACACATTCTCAACATGCTTCACTTTCTGTCCATGATGTTTGACACATTCTCAAAATGCTTCACTTTCTGTCCATGATGTTTGACACATTCCCAGCATGCTTCACTTTCTACTTTCTGTCCATGATGATTGACATATTCCCAACATGCTTCACTTTCTACTTTCTCTTTATAATGTTTGACAACATTCCCAACATGCTTCACTTTCTACTTCCTATCCAGGATGTTTGACAACATTCCCAACATTCTTCACTTTCTACTTCCTGTCCAGGATGTTTGACAACATTCCCAACATGCTTCACTTTCTACTTCCTGTCCAGGATGTTTGACAACATTCCCAACATGCTTCACTTTCTACTTCCTGTCCAGGATGTTTGACAACATTCCCAACATGCTTCACTTTCTACTTCCTGTCCAGGATATTTGACACATTCCCAACATGCTTCACTTTCTACTTCCTGTCCAGGATATTTGACACATTCCCAACATGCTTCACTTTCTACTTCCTGTCCAGGATGTTTGACAACATTCCCAACATGGTTCACTTTCTACTTCCTGTCCAGGATGTTTGGCAACATTCCCAACATGGTTCGGCTGCCTTTATTCTCATCCCCGGGATGCGGATAATCAAAAAGTGTTATTCTCATCCCCGGGATGAGAATAACGCAACTTCGTTATTCGCATCCCCCCTTTTGTGTAAGGCTGCAGTTATTCTCCTCGATTTTATTCTGAGCTCATATGGATTTGAACGGAAATAACACTTCACAGCCAAAGAGCGTAGATCTATGTCCATGTTTGGTTTGCAAAAAGGTGAGAGAGAGAGAGAGAGAGAGAGAGAGAGAGAGATAGAGAGAACAAATAAAAAAAGATAAGATAGGAGAAGTTTGATTATTCGATCTAGATCTGAGAAAGAGAGAGAGGATGCAGAAGTAGAAAGATAGGATGGGAGAAGTTCGATAATTAGATCTAGATCTAAGAGACAGGGAGATAGAGATAGAGAGGGGAAGAAAGATATGATGGGTAAGGGAGAGAGAGAGAGAGAGAGAGAGAGAGAGAGAGAGAGAGAGAGAGAGAGAGGGGTATATCTTTAAAGTTAAAACATCAATTAAAACAAATACTTTAGTTATTAGGAGATTCACTTTTTTGCACAATAAACTTTTTTTCTTTATTTCAGAACTTAATCAAACATAAAACACATTAAAACTTTTAGAATAAATAGTAAAAAAGAAAACGTGATAAACAATAGACAGGTACTTCATTACATGTCTCCCGCTATATTGTGGACTGACCCCAAGACTGACGTCTGACAATTGTATGTGCTACCACGCGAGATAGAACAGGGATACCACCATGCCTGTCCTAGACAGTCACATTAAACTGACACTGACCCAACCAGTAGGGCTCGAACCACGGACTTTGCATGACGTAGTTAACGTAAGAATAAGTCTTTAATGTACCATGTGCAGGGTAAAAAGTCTCTCAACTGTGTACATCATGGTTAATTCTGTATCATATATTTTAGATAAATAAACAGTTCTTAAGCTAATCAAATGCATGCTACAATACAAGCACCTTTAGAAAACAATAAATACATTGTAATTTGTACTGTTAAAAAGACCAAAATCCAGGTAGACACTACTTTTTATAAGAGTAATGTTTAAAAAATACTACTATAAAATTTCCCTACCAATTCAGTTGGCAAAATGCTTGTATATTTTATTTATTATAGTTTCCAGTTAGCTTACCAACCGTGAATTTTTTTTAAAGAGTTAGATCCACTAGGCCTCGTCTCGTCATATCCCGTGAAACCCACAATAGTCTGTGTGATTTGGTAAGGGGGGATGCGAATAACGGAACTGTGTTATTCTCATCCCGGGATGCGGATAATCACCGCGACATGGTTCACTTTCTACTTCCTGTCCAGGATGTTTGACAACATTCCCAACATGCTTCACTTTCTACTTCCTGTCCAGGATGTTTGACAACATTCCCAACATGCTTCACTTTCTACTTCCTGTCCAGGATGTTTGACAACATTCCCAACATGCGATCACGCTTCCACAAGATCCGGGCGTCTTCCTCGCGGACAACCTTGATAGCAGACGACATCTTCCTGGCGCACACCCAGACGGTGATTCTCTCCCTGGACCTCATGGTCAAAGTCTTGTACAATCCATCGAAACTCAAGAAAAAGCTCCTCTTGGTAGCCAAATCACATGTCGGCCGAAATCCTCCGGTTGGATCAGATTATTTTGATGTGCGTTGATTATATATTTATTTGTTAATTTTTACATGTGTAATGTTTGTTTCTCCTTTATTCCTTATTTCAGCTATCACTACCAGACAAGTTTTAGTTTTACAATGTAGTTCTTAGTCCTGATCCGACCCCCACTCCCAGCTTGAATAAAACGCTCCATGTTATTGCGAGCTTTAAAATAGGAACGTTAAACCAAGAGAGACAGAAATTATAGACAAAGATGGAGAGAAAGAGACAGAGAGAGAGAGACAGAGAGAGAGACAGAGAGAGAGAGACAGAGAGAGAGACAGAGAGAGAGAGAGAGAGAGAGAGAGAGAGAGAGAGATAGAGAGACAGACAGACAGATAGACAGCACGCCTCGTTCCAAATAATCTAATATTGCTTTCATTTGCATAATATTGGGCCAACTCATTGGCAGATTGATTTGCTGTAATTATTTGTAGAACTACTTGTGTTTCAGGGAGAGGCTTCTCTTCAATCAGGCACTTAGCGACCATAGTTTTTGTCCTTTTCATAATTAAGAAATGATGTCTTTTCGGCTAAAAAAAAGCACCATTTTAGCAGTTTGCAAGAGCAAATTGTGGGTTATTTTATCGGCATCGATGGGGTAGTCTCCATTTCATTTCTGGGTTTGGATACATTATCTTGGAGGTGTTGTACATATTAGGACGACTAAAATGTGTAAATTTTATTTTTTATTTATCCACGAATAGACAGTTAAACCTGTTTTATTAAATCGTTATACCGACAATTGCAGTGGGTTATCCTAAATTTTATCCTACTTACCAACATTGCTAACCAAAAAATCCCAGCGTTAAACCGACAGAGCGGCACCTTTCACATGCTTTACAGGAAACCCTTTCTCTTTAGTTAAAAATAAAATAAAATGGGAGCTATATGCAGATTCAATTATATTATATTTTAAAATGTTTTTTTTCAAGCCGTTTTGCTTAAAAACAAAAACAAACCCAAAAGATTCTTTTATTCGGTAGATAGCATAGACTCCAACAAATTCATTTAATAATCTTCAAATATTTACTGTGATATTAAATTGAGTGGAAAGAAAATTATGTTATTTGTCTGGTTTGACATCACAGCCAACCTTTATTTTAACAAGTAATATAAAACACAATCATAAAGCTGAGATATTTTCAATTTGCTTTCGTCAAAAGTGCTCTTGAAATTAAGCCGTCCATGAAAATGAATCCTTGATTACTTTGTTTACTGTCATTTTGAAACCCAAACCAAAATCATCGTTTGACTTTCAATATATTATAATTATTATATATGTTTTTATGAAAAAAGCTTTATATTTATCTAAAAAATTTTCTTTTTTTTGTTTTTCTCAGTTATTATTATCATTATTATTATTATTATTATTATTATTATTATTATTATTATTATTATTACTATCATCATCATCATCATTATTATTATTATATTATTATTATTATGACTAAGCGGTTTTGATAAAATCTAAATACATGTATATTATTATTAATGTTTCTTGAACCTTTCCATGCTATTGACTGGCCTTTCACCCCCACACCCTGTGCAGCCTTTTGCAGACAATTTTCACTTTTTCATGCAATCAACTCTGGGACTTCCGGAGGATGACCCGGAAGTGCAAGCCTGGGCGAAGTTCCTGTACGTTTTGAGTGACTTAGTGCGAACTGAAGAGGTAGCGCTGGCCAAACAAAACAAGACAACCGTTCACCACAACGCCCCGTGTTGTCATATTTTATGATGCACTAATAATGTGTTTTATACTAAACTACATGCAGTTGCTACGCTCGCATAATTAAGCATAGTACAAACCACCAAGAAGCCTTTCCCATGCTCCCCTTTCCTTGGCCAACCGTTTTACTTCAGGCTACTTTTTGTTTTCATTTCTGATCCAGCGCAAAGACTCGTCTCGAAGTCCCACATGCGACCCCCACCCCCACTATCTCCTTTCTAATTACTCATCTTCTGAGTATTTTAGTCCGTCCTGTTCCATGAATTAAATGTCAATCTTATCTCGAGTGCCTTTCTGAGACACTTGTTTATGAAATGTGTCTGCGTTTTGTACAGCTAAATAAAGCAGTGTATGTCTCACACAAACACAATCAAACAGACTTAACCTTTTAATCAATGATCTGTAACTCTGGCTTGAGAGAAAGTGTCCTCCATAATTTGCCGAGCGATTTAACTGGGCCTCTCCTCCATTCCTAATAGTGATACTCCTTACTTATCGATGAAGCTTCCCATGATCAAACATACAGTAAAACACGAATAACAAAACTCCGACTCAAAGAGCACCGTACATTTAACCACCAAAAATATCCGCGACTTTTCTTCCTCTTTGTCTTTGATCCGATGAACTAATCTCATTCCCACCCTAGGATCCAACGAACCAGAAGTTAGACAGGCTGAAAAAGTTGCAACCAGACACTATAACATTGGTTGGAAAATAGACGATCAAACTCAAAGTCAAATATCTACCGACTTGTCGCTAAATCACCCGTAAGCCATGACTGACATCATTGCTATAGTGTGTACAGTAAAAGCAATAAAAAAAATGACTAGCAGCAAGGCAAGCCGAGAGTTGGAGGGGGGAGGGGGTCCGAACATGATCATAGAGAAAAGGCCGCCTGTAATAACGTGAGATGTGTGCGTGTAAAGGAAAGAAGAGGTAAAGGGAAAGTTGTAGGCAGAAGCTGGGTATGCCATTTCCCTAACAGTGTAACACCATTGAAGTGCAATCATGAAATGTGGGTTCATGAAGGTACTAGTACTAGTACTACTACAGAGCAACACATGGCTTCAACGAACCTTGCACCCAAAAAACTATTGAATATTAAGGAGTTAGTTGGTTGAGGCCAGGGTGTTCTGTATTAGTTACTACATGTATTACTACATGTATAGGGCTTTACATTCGACCTTGATGTCTTCTTCACAAGTTGCTTTAATCCTGAAACTTCCCACCTTACCCGGATTTGAAAAGCTCAACGGTTAATGACTGATGTACGAAGTATAGACATCTGTATTTATGCTTGTTTGTGAAAAAGCAAGTGGAAATTAGAGTGTTTTTTATGGCAATTACCAAATTTACATTCAAATTCTAAAAGTTGAGGGGGGAAAAATGCTGCTTGCAGTCTCAACTTTTCAGAGGGACAAGATAATAAAATTTCTCTGTCATTGTATTTTCTTAAGATCAAAAGATTATCATATAATTCATTGACATGTGATTTTACATAAAAGTTTTTAGTTCTCCCTTAAAACTTTTACCGTTTTTCTTCTATGACTTTTGACAGTTTATGCATGTGCTTTGTCGTCTTTCAAAATAATAGCAAAGTTCGCTTGATTTGAGCTACTTTGAAAATGCAATTTGAACTTTATGCATCAAGACAATGTGAAATAATATATTTATTGACCACCTCAATGGTATTTTTTAAATGGCATAAGCCTAACACAAAAAAATAAAAATAGCTAAAAAACTGATTCAAAGGGCTCTGATGACAATAAAACTACTATTGCATTTACAACACCTTCACCATTTCTGGCCTTCATCCGTTGAAAAAGGTTAATATGAAAAGAAAAGAAAAATGACAGAAAGAGGTACAGCACATGGACAAAGGCTTAAATAATTAGTATTGTTGCCCAGCATATGATTTGTTACAGTTGCTCTTACAATTTTTGTCAGTTTATAATAACTAGATTGGAACCAACGAAATTCATACCATGGTGATTGTGGGGTGGACAAAGCTGTGTTACCGCTTTCCCCCCTTTTAAAACAAACCAATCTAAATAAAAATGCACTGTAATTACTTGTCATTACGAACTAAGAAAGACAATAAGGCATCTCCCTGCAAGTTCCAAAGCTGCTTACTGGCTCAAGATGTGCTTGTATTTCACATGCTGTTTTTTGGGAGTTGATGTCATTCCCCCATAAATATTATATAACGAAGGGCTCGGTTTTGGATGCAGTCTATTACTGTGCTAGTTGATCGACTGCTTGGAATTAGTAAAGATTGGTTGTAATCTAATACAGAACTGATATATTCAAAGTAAAGGGTTCTTAGGGCATGCATACCAGAGACCCATTTTGTGCTTTCAAGACGTTTAAGAAGTGAGAGTGTTTAAATTCATTATAAGCCTATGTTTTGTTTTTCCTTTTGTTTGTTTATTCGAACACTTGTTATGAGCCAAGGTCCCTAAAAAAAAAAAGACCACATATTTTTACTTTTAATTGTATATGCCGATCATTCTGTTTCTTTACGAAAACTTAAATTTATCTTTTTGTATTACATTTAACAAAGAATTCTAACAAAACAGTGCAGAGTGTTTGTCAAAATTGCACATTCTAAAATTTGTGCTCAATATTTATCGCCCTTGGTTTTGTTGAACCAGATAAAACCCTGTGCATAGATCTACACTCTAGTAGTTTTGAGTAAATGGATTAAAGAAAATAATATAATTGTATGGTTGTAGTAAAACTCAGAAAGAATTCATGAAATAAAAGCAAAGGTGATTTATTATCTTCTCTTGGAGCACTATCACTGATTTTCACAGCTTTGATTGCAGCCTGACAAAATTGTAAATACAATTCATATATCTTGTACCCATCCAAGCTGCTAAACCTGGGCCCCACTTCACTTCTGTTTCATCAATCAAAAATTGAAAAATGGCAATTGCAATTTAGCGTTTGTTGGCAATAAAAAGGATTTTTGAGAGATGACGAAAAATTGATTTGCTTGAACGTAATGCAATCTCATGTCCAATGAGGCTTAACACATAGACTTTGACTTCAAAAATACTAAATTTATGACAAAAAAAAAAAACGTTTTACATGTCATTGCAGAAAAAAAACAGACAGGGTATTAACAACAATGGCTTACTTAAAAAAAAGTTTAATACACCAAAGCAAGTAAAGAACAAAAAATTGAAGGAAGTAACAAGTTAGATATCTTTGATGATGCTCTCCAACTCATCCTTTGTAAACATGCGGAACAGGTTATGTGGTGTCACAGTGCACATCTGGGAACAAACAAAGAAAACAAAATTGGAGACCATAGAAAGAGCCTAAAGGCATTGCATACGTGCAATACAATAATATAATCAGTTACATGTACATGTATTTTGGGCGGTAAAAAAAATCTACCCAAAAAATCCAATGATATGCTAGACTTCTGTACCTTTCTCAGGACCCTACAAGGTCATTACTATAGTTTACTATCAATCATTTTCTGCTTTCAGTTAGTTATGAACAGAGCACACAGAGGTGTCAAGATATCTAAGTTCTACCCTATATGGTTATATCTGTCAATATTTTGATGCGTTTCAAAAAAAAAGGTGACATTCAAGATGATTCAAGGAATAGATAAAAAACGATGATTTTTCTTCTTCTTTATCTATACCAAAATAATATTGGATCCAACAAACTAATCCCATACCCATCCAGATCCAACTAACCAGAAGTGCCTGAAAGCTTACGGAGTTGAATGCTAGGCACTCTAAATCTAGTTTAAAGATTTGTCAGGTCATCACTAAAGGAATAACATTTCTCCCACAAGTGTATTGTGTGGCAGATGGTGGATGATTGCCGAGCAAGATATAAGATCAGAGTTAAAACCACCAGTTTAAAAAGTGAGATAGGTGCATGGGTGTGTGTTTGGGAAAGAAGAAAAGAAGAGGCAAAGGGAAAAATGTAGGTAGACGTAGGTTTCTATTCTAGTTCAATAATTTAACACATACAGGAATTTTGTGCCAGGTTTTCAGATTTACATAAAAGATATATTCCCTAAGTAACTTTGTAACCAATGTAAATTATCTGAAGGTATCATACTTATGTCAAAACGAGAGAGAGAGAGAGAGAGAGAGAGAGAGAGAGAGAGAGAGAGAGAGAGAGACATATATTAAGTTATTGCTAATAATGACACAAATAAACATACCTCCACATTTGTGGAATTGAGCTTCTCCTCCATTACTTGCTTGAGGATTGTGAGTGCCGACTTGCATGCTTCCTTCAAAGTCATGGACTAGAAAATAAAATTGATAAGCAATGTCTTCCTTGAAAAGAAAAATTATTCTTAAGATAAGAAATTAGGAATTTAATTATAACATTCTCAAACTAGCAAAACTTTGGGGGCAAAAATACACATGTATGCAATTATATAATGAGATAGAGAGCAAAGGAATGAAATCATGTTTTTTTTTTTTTTTTTTACATCAAATCTTTAGATTGTGAATGCAATAGCTCCATAGGACTCACTTTGTGGTAGACTTCTTGCAAAGCCTGCTGTGCTCCTTCTGATCCTGAGCCAATAGCCTTGCCATCATACTGTATAAAGGTGCCGCTTGGATCAATGTGGAATCTAGTGTGGAGAGAAAAAACATATAGACTTTACAGTGCATACATGATAATTCGACATTACATCTACCAGAACATTCATGTTGAATTAAGGGAAAGTCAAATTAAAGATATACAGTGTAATATGATAACAGTACCAAAGCTGGAGTGACTTGGCTGTGGGTCCAGATAGGAATCTTCACACTGGTGTTCTTTGTGCATTTTAGAAATAATTTATACATTGGCTCGACCAGCCTGTAGAAAGTTTAACTTTTGCAAGGTTATCTATCAGTCTTGTACAGACACAACCATCTGCTTTTTTGGATAAAAATACTAGTAAGAACGTCATACTGAAGTGGAACCATGCCGAAATAAAAAAAATTAAAGCAGAAATTCATATAATTAAAAAAAAAAATGCAAGAAGCAATCAAGAAAGCTTCATTCCAGACCTTTAAAATATGTTCGATTAAGGGAAATAAAATGGAGTGCACTGTAATATATATATATATATATAATGTAAACATTTTCTCTTATCTCAAAAACTTCCCTTCTATCTGGATATTTAAAAGGACTCGCTGTCCCAATTCCTTTGATATTTTACCCATGTTGGAATATCTATTATTTAAAAAAATGTGTAGCTGAAGTATAAAAACAATCAATTTAAAAAACTAATAGTGATGTTCAAACAGTGATGCCAACTGGGAATTTTTCTTCTTTACTGAAATTCTTCCTGAACTTGTACAGCAGCGTATCCGATTAAGAATCTCAAAACATCCCCAAAATTAATGTCAGTAGTATATTAAAGCAAAATAAGAATGGTGTACTTCTTATTCTTCAAAGTTTATTTGTATGCTTTATTTTTATTCAGTGGTGCCAGATGGATTATCTTCATTTTACAGAATTTTTGTTTTGTTTTTGCAAAAGGTGATGTAGTACAGTGAAAATTGAATCATAGACATAACTCCTTGACAAATCTTTACTGAACTCTGACCTGACACCTTTTTTTTTTTTTTACTCAAATCCGTAAATTTACAGAAAATTGGAATCCCTGTTTTATTGTGTTGAGAGGATTTATACCTTGTATAGCAAAGCTGGAGCAAAATGTGTGTGATTACAGGCCTGGCTGATTTTAAAGGCTTCACGCGCACTGATGTGATATTTCCTCTTAGCATGGCTATGCAGGGCCTTTTTCCGTTGGAACCATAGTTGAGTCTACTTTTATATGTGGTGCAGTAAGCAACACTAGCGTAACTTACGTTAGCAATCCGATAAGAAATAGCCATTTGCGTCTATCTTATCTAACCAATGCCAATTTTCACCCCTTTATCAATTTTGTTAATGTCCAGTGGACCAACAAGTTTAACAAATTCCATCACGGACCAAATTATATTTCTAGATTCTATTTCTAATCAATAAATCATGAAAGTCCTTAGATCTAGAAACTCCTCCTATTACCTTAGTTTAGACCTAGTTCATGTATATGCAGTGACACTTTGAATCACACAAAATAAATTCAACGTAAGCCTTTGATCGAGACTAGATTTCACAAAAATCTGATATTGCGAACTCAAATCGAATAGCCACATGTTAATTTGTTAGCGAATAGCGCATACTCCGTGATGTTGGTACTTTTACGGTTCGCTTATTTCGGCAATTTTTTTTCCCGTTTCCGTAAGTCAATGCACAGCTGCACGGAGATTGGTGGAGAACTTTGACAGACCTTGACGAAACTCGAACCGGTGATTTTTTTTTTTTACGGAACTTTGACATCACTGGTCCTTAAAACAACAAAAACATAAGGTTAGGGAATAAAATGACACAAGGAAAAGTACAATTTTTGTCTGCTACACCCTTTACCATTGTCTTTGATTACTTCGACTGAAAACTTACAATCTTGGTCCTTTCTCATCAACACCAGCAAAAAGCAGGGCAACACCAAAAGGTCGGCTCTGAAAGTGTAAAAAAAAAGAGTATATCATTTCAATAAAGCAACCATGTATAATACACTGATATAAGTTTTGGACCTTGTGCCTTAATCACCCTGATAAGTTCACAAATGATTACTTATCTCAAGCCACAGCGTTTGACTACGAAACGGACCATATTTTCTACAATTTAACTTGAATAGTGCACTCGTCCCATTCAGCAAGCTTAGTTTGAGATCACAAGGAAACCTTTGATAAATAACCCTCTTGATTCAACGATTATACTATATTTGAGGAATAAAGGAAAAGTACAGTGGCTCACCATTGCACCTGGGTCTGGGTCGTCATCTCCAAACTGAAGAGCCAGATTAGAGACAGCCTGGGTCACACTCTCAATGTTCATTTGCTCATTGTATGTGAACCAGTGGTTCTGGTGAAGGAGAAGGAGGACAAACACTTCAGTATGGGGAGTGTGATTTCCCCACAAGTTATGTAGCTTATTTGAAAGCCATGAGCTCTGAAGGTTTTAGTTAGCTCATCAATAGCGCACATTATTCTACTCTCTTTGATAGAGAACATAAATGGAAAACCAATCATGAAAAGGTGGCACAATCACAATTAGGCTTGGAGAACAGAGTTACTTGACTCATGTCTTCCAACAAATTAGAATAACATTTCAATTTGAAAACTCAAATTCTACCATTTTAAATTATTTGTATGATACCGATAAAACAGTATTATTCAAATTTGATAAACAAAAAAAGACATTGCATGTCGCTAAACATTGTTCTTTGCTTTTCTTTTCCATACTCGCAAACTTCAATAAACTTCTTTTTCTACTTGAGTTTTAGTTGCTATGCAAAATGTACATACAAACTAATAGTCCCACTAGCATAGAGTTAAAATGTGCGGATGAAATCTTTCTTACAAAAAACAAGAGGATATATGAATGCCACTTTTTGAGTATTTTATACACATAACTTTGAAAATGTCCATTTGAAATAGTAAATAAAAAAAAGATAATTCTTTAAAATAATATTATTAATGACATTTGAAAATTTTAAACAATTGTTATATTTTTCCCATCATTAATCCAATTTTTATTTCTCTTGTCTCTTAAACACACAAAAAAACAAGTCAATCTTTTAAAAGGTTTATTTGTTTTGTCATAACATCCAAATGACGTGAATGTGAAATGTTTTAGGTAATGCTTTCCCCCTAACAAAAGTAAATTATTTCAATAAAGCAACCAGGTTTAAGACAATGATATGAGTTTTGAGCTCTCTTTGTGCCTTAATCACCCTGATAAGTTCACAAATGATAACTTATATCAAGCCACAGTGTATGACTATGAAACGAATCATATTTTCTACAATTTAACTTGAATAATACACTTGTGAGTCGTCCCATTCAGCAAGCTTAGTTGGAGATCACAAGAAAACCTTTGATAAATTATCCTCTTGATTCAGCAATTATGCTAAATTTGATTAATAAAGGAAAAGTACAGTGGCTCACCATTGCACCTGGGTCAGGGTCGTCATCTCCAAACTGAAGAGCCAGATTAGAGACAGCCTGGGTCACACTCTCAATGTTCATTTGTTCATTGTATGTGAACCAGTGGTTCTGGTGAAGGAGAAGGAGGACAAACACTTCAGTATGGGGAGTGTGATTTCCCCACAAGTTATGTAGCTTATTTGAAAGCCATGAGCTCTGAAGGTTTTAGTTAGCTCATCAATAGCGCACATTATTCTGCTGTCTTTGATAGAGAACATAAATGGAAAACCAATCATGAAAAAGTGGCACAATCACAATTATGCTTGGAGAACAGAGTTACTTGACTCATGTCTTCCAACAAGTTAGAATAACATTTGAAAACTCAAATTCTACCATTTTAAATTATTTTTATGATACCGATAAAACAGTATTATTCAAATTTGATAAACAAAAAAAGACATTGCATGTCGCTAAACATTGTTCTTTGCTTTTCTTTTCCATACTCGCAAACTTCAATAAACTTCTTTTTCTACTTGAGTTTTAGTTGCACAATTAACCGATAATAAAAAACAACAACATTGTTTTGCTTTAAACTGCGCAGTTTAGAAATTAACAGCGTTACGCATATAATTTTCACTTTTATACACCGAAGTACGCAAGGTGTGACATAGGACACCATCGGTTAACTGATACTTGGGTTCGGAGATGAACTCTCATAAGCCAGTTGAATAGAAAAAAAAAACAAAAAAACTAATGGTTCTCGTGACTGTGGATCTAGGCCTTGTGTAAGCAATTAGGGCTAAAAGGTGCATTTCTTTTCCAGGAAAAAAATAATACCGCGTCGTTGTCAGATTTCCAGAATTTACAAAAATTTGTCCAAAAAATTTCCGGAGGATCCAAACCCAAATTGTATTTCCGGAATTCAGGAAATTTCAGGAAAAGTGACATTTTTGTTAGTTCTAAAGGGGATAGGCTTTTTGATAAGGAAGGCCAGAAACAAAAAATAAAAAGTTTAAAAAAAGTAAAAGTAGGCAGGTCTGCAACAACAGTGAAGCACAAACCACTAACCTGAGCCTCTACCCGTGCTTTATCTATAAGGGTCTTGGAGTCAGCAATGAGTCCGCTCATTGCACAGGCTGAAAAGCAATTCAATGGAAGGAATAAGTACTCAATAGCTTAAAAAAGCCAGTATATTTAGTAAGGAAAACAGTACATTTCATGGACTCTTAAAAAAAAAATGGAGGAAAATTTGATATATGTGTACTCTTGGTCAGCAAATATAAATATCGATACATTCTCCTTGAATAGAAAATCTTTCTAAATGTCATAACCTTGGTAGAAGTTATGACTGTTTATCAGGGATGCAAGTGTAGCAAAAAAACAAAGCAACAGCAAAAACAATTAAAAAAAACAACATACAAACAGAATCTTTTACTGTCTACTTCCCAAAATACATTTTGTCTGTCTGTCTCTTTCTGTTAAGACCCCATTGAACTTAATGCAGTAAAATCTAGCCCAAGACGATCCAGGGTAAGTTTAACGTGACATATGAGTAGGAATAATGTTCATAATGGTCAAAGCCCTAAAATCCTGGCCTTCTTTTTGTTAAAGATATGCACAAATAATCCACAAAGAAAATACTTAATATAAAGCTCTACATTTATTGTAAGTTTTTAGGCTTACTTTATTTTTGTTTTCTTCCAATCTTCAAAATCTGATCAAACAGCCTGTCTTGGATATTGGACGCAGGCTGAACAAATCCACCATGCAGGGCAGTGTTTTCAAATTTTGACACCATATTACTCACCTATGTGTTTATCCACCTCCATGATTTTTTCAATACTAGCGGCCTCAATAAGAGGGGAGGTGACTCTTTTCTCCACAGCAAGAACAACGCCCTCACTTGTCTGGATACCAATGGCGGTTGACCCCAACTGATAAATAATTCAAGATTATAGTACATGTTACCAATTCATCAAAGTCACAAGTAAACAAGACACAAGTTAAAGACTTCAAAGATTCTTCTCCAAATCATTAAAAAAAAAAAAAAATAATATTCACTACAGAATTGCTTGGACTAGATTTGAGTTTCAACCAATATGCAGAATTTGCACAGTGCTGAAAAGTGAAGAGTTTTACTTGCAGGCATAGCAATTATGTTTGTTTCAATTTTGTTCTTATCAAAATACAATTCTAACCTTTGCCATGCCAACACAAAAAATGTTAACCTAAAACATTACACAAAGCTGTTCCACAACCAAAAATAAAGACCTACACACAATCATATATTTCTAAACATTATCTTGTAGCTTTCTCATTAACCTTTCCCCATCTTGCAGAACGTATGTCAGCACATCTTTGTATAGATCTCTACACCTACTATTTTTCTCAAATTAATCAAAGATTTATTTTTCAAGAGTGAAAACAAAAAAATCCAAGAAATAGGCCTTGCAATATATGATGTGAAAAGGTTACATATGAGTATGAGAATGTTGTATTTGTAGATTCAAATGGTTGTTGTTTTTTTTTGTCTTACAGAGCACAATTGCAGCCATGTTCAATGTAAGCGTAAAATGTTTTTAATATTTTTCAAACTTATTAAAGTATGTAAATTAATGTTGTCAAATTGAATGAATCTCGTGAACAAGGCAAATGTTCCTTGGGGACAATAACAACAATCTTATATTATCTAAATGGACAATAATAAAAAATATTCAGATGACAAGACACATAATAATAATATTTATTTATAGAGCGCTTTCCCTACAAAAAGCTCAAAGCGCTTAACAGCAATTTTAAACATACTCACAAAAGTGTTAAAAAGAAACATTTACACACACAATTCCCTAAAATGACTTTTTTTTTTAAGCAAAAGATTGCATAGAAATATAATAAAAGGCTCTTAAGGTTATACACAAATAGTTGTTATAAATACATGTTATTAAAACTTAGAAAAACAATGATATTTAAAACACATAAAAGTTGCTTTAATGCTTTTCAGGCACATTATTGAAATAAGAATGAAATCGATAAATTATTTCTATGTTTTGCATAAAAACAAGACAAAAAAAAGGAATAATCTTAAGACATATATTACTATAACACTTAATACTGTATAAGTACATGAAAAAAAAGGAATACCTACCTTTATGGCCTCAATAGCATATTCAACTTGAAAGAGGCGGCCCTCTGGAGAGAAGGTGTTAACACCTCTGTCATACTCTGATCTAGTCAGAAACATTGTTCTTCTTTATCTGAAAAGGTAAATTATAGTTGAATGTTGGCAGTGTGTCTAAAAATAGAAAAGTTGACATTTCAGAGATTATTGTTGCATCATATTTGGTTAAAATCCAAATAGGTAGACCTACATGGATTTACCCATTGACACACTGAAGACGATTTTGTTTTCAAACGAAATAAAGAATTTGTGTTTGACTTTTAAAAAAACAAACCTCAGTACCCCTGATACGATTATTAACAAAAAAAGGAAAAACGTATGCCTGAGTGCAATAAAGAAAGAGGAGAGGAGTCAGAGAGAGAGAGGGATAGGGAGAGAGAAATTTAAGAGAGAATTATAATTTATTCTATCTTCTTCATTTTCTGTGTTTCTGCTAAAATACAACTTATGCATAGTTGAGTATTAACCCCCGCGGTGCTTTGAAGGCTGCCCAAACAGCCAGTTGCCTGGGTCTGGCACGGGTGTAAAAAAATGTGATTGATATCGCCAATATTTTTAAAATTATTTATACAAATAACTGATATATTTCTACTGCCCTGAGAAATCGGTTGATTTCACTTATCTTTAATAACCTTACGCGAAAGTTTTTGCACTATGGGCAGCCACAGCTTCCTGTGGGACATCATTCCATTTATGTGTACATTTTTGGAAGGAAGGATTGTAGTTGAAGACCTTCCTACAGGGAATTCTTTTCAACTGTTCGTAAGAGAAATCATGGCTACGTCTAGCTCATATCACAGCCAACTGTAGTTCACTGATCTTTGCATTTGCAAAACGTCAATAATCTTGAAGGACGTAAAGAGATGTGCTTTACATTTTACGCTGCTGCAAGGTGTCCCAGACTTAGACAGAGCATGTCTCCCATACAGCTGGTGTTTCTGTGTTTGATAAGATACAGGTCACATATCTTTGGATTCTTTCTTAAACGATTGGTCATTATTGATCCCGGTGTTTAACCTTTGAGCGTGGTGCATGAAACCTAAGTAGTTTTTTACAGCTACCGACTGAATACGATAGCTGATGTGCTGTCCCTATTTTCCATTTAGTTGGGCAGTAATACCAAGGAATAAATTTGATCGTGTCAGCAATTTGCACGTTCTGGCCACTTAGGATCAAGTCCTTTTTTTTTGTGTGTTACTTTGGTGACCTGCATGACTTGGCATTTGACGGGATGGAAACACAAGTGCCATTTCTGCTAAACCTATTGAATAGCGTCAGCATGATTTTCCCACCGTGACCATCTTGGTATCGTAGTGGTGGGCGGAGTAAGAGGGCAATTGCTAATATGTTCATTAAATTCGGTATTATAACTTTTTTGGAAATTTATGGCTATTTGACCAATGACCGGGCACATGATAGAAATTAGAAAAAGACTAGTCCTCCGACTGGAAACAGGCAGACAGATCATGTGAAATTCTAAGCCCATTGTAGCACTGGATCTAGATCTAGATCTATCTAAGCAGTAGACTCTATCAATGTTTCCGCCCAGACACTGAGACAATCTCGATCAAGATCTAAAATCTAATCTAGATCTAATGAAAGGAAGACTTAGCATTAGGCCCCTACTTAAGATCTAGTCTCTAGATCTAGATCTAGGCATTCTTGTATAATTGTGATAGAAAAGATAATTTATTAATTTAGATCTAGATTAGATTCTAATTCTAGATTTTATCTCGCGATCAAAATTCATTAAAAGTATGTCTTTACTGTAGATGCAGATTTTAGATCTAGAATCTAGAATCTAGTGTCTAAATCTAAATTCTAGATCATCACTCATGGATTCTAGATCTAGATATTGAATCTAGAGTCTGAACCTGGTTCAATGAGATGTCTACGCGTTCCCAGTGCTTTAATTAGGCCCTATTAATCATGTTTCGATCTAAATCTGGAATCTAAAGAAACAAAATCTAGCATGGCATCACAGATTTCACATCTCCATATGTTTTGTTTTTCGGGAGGTCACATCTTACCTTAGATCTTGAGATTTTACTTCCAAGATGTTTCGGCCGGTTGGTAAGCTATCTGACTCTGAGTGACAATGCAAACTAAGCTCCGCATGAACCTAACTGCTAGGTTCTAGATCATAGCGCTTCACAGTTTTACAAATGGCGGCTGCAAAACAAAAAAAAAGAAAAATATTTGTATCGTGAACGAAACAAAAAAAGTGCCAAGCTCCAATCGGACACTGAAGTTTTGTTCCCGCTCTGTGCACCCCACAGGATCATTTTATTATGGAGTGTTACAGGAGCACAAACAAAACCTTAGGAAATGTACTAAAAGCACCCGTTTTCTTCCCGGAAGAATGTGCTTGTCTAGTACAGTAATTATGGCTTCGGGAAATTTAATTATTGTAATTTTGGTGGAACAGGAATTGGGCAGATATTTTTCTCATGCGCGTCAAATTTTTTAGTATCGGAATGTGTGTTAAGCTGTTGTAATGGAAAGGGGCATTGTTTTGTCTTGAACGTGTACAAATTTGGATGGCTTTTTGTCGTGTTTGTGCTTCTGCGAAACTTCATAGCCTGTGAACTTACTGGTCCAGCAAAATTCTACAGCTACAGACAAATATATAGGGATCAAAATATCGACCCTCAGAAAATGTCTTTTTTTTTCTTCAAATTAAATGAATTTGGTTGCGTTGAAATTATAGTTTTAACATCTAAGATAATAATAGATAAGAATAAGTCTTTGTTATCCCATAGGGAATTTTTTCATGAGCGTACATAATTGATTCAGTTCACCAAAAATAATACTTATGTGACAGAACAAAAAATAGTAAATGAGCATTTTAAATACGCGTGTAACATTGCTCAAATTATGCACTGTCAGGCACACATAATTATTTTTTTTTTTAGAAAACATACATCTTTACATGATTGGTCAGAATATCCCTTCCCCACCTGCCATCACAATGGACAATGAGGTGCTGGCAGATACCGATGAATTTATCTATCTGGGATCCACCATCACCAGCAACCTGTCTCTTAACGCCGAAATCGACAGACGCATAGCCAAAGCTACCGCTGCGATAGCACAACTAAATAGCAGAGTGTGGAGCAACATCCACCTAACACATCACACCAAACTGAGGGTCTACCAGGCTTGTTTTCTAAGCAGCCTGCAACATTGTGCTAAACAAGCAAACCGCGTGGAACGCTTCAACACTCGCTGCCTGCGTAAAACGCTTGGCATTTCGTAGCAGGGTATGGTACCCAACACTACAGTTCTGCATAAGTCTAGCTCCGTGAGTATAGGCCTACACCTCACCCTCTGTCAGCGCCCCAAGGATGGCTTAGTCCTGTCCACAGAGTAAGCGATGAGTGTATCAAATCCAAACGAAAAGACGTCTCGGGAATCAATGTCCTTAAAAAGCCAGATAGAACTAGGACAGCAGACCCTCAGGAAAAAGCAAACATCCTTAACGAACAATATCAAAGTGTTTTTACGAAAGAAGACATGCCACTCCCGGATCTAGTGGGTAATGATTTACCGACCATACCTAAAATAAACGTGACTCTAGCAGGTATAACGAAAAAACTTTGTGCCTTAAACGCGACAAAAGCGTCAGGACAACATACCAACCAAAATGCTGAAAGAAACTGCTAATGAGACAGTTGACTACCTCTGTATCATATTCCAACAGTCATTGAACACTGGCACAGTACCGGATGATTGGACTCATGCAAACATAACCGCTGTTTATAAGAAAGGCAAAAGAGACGAAGCTTCAAATTACCGATCCGTCTCACTCACGTCAGTAGTATGCAAGGTCTTAGAGCATGTCATTTTCCATAGTATAATGACACACCTTGATCAAAATGACCTTTTAGTTGACTATCAACATGATTTTAAAAAAGAACGAGCATGCGAGACACAACTAATAACAACACTAGACACGATATCAAGATCATAATTATGATCAAAAGAAACAAGTCGACATGGTTGTCCTTGATTTCAGTAAAGCATTCGACACGGTGGCCCACCAAAGACTACTGAAGAAGCTAGAACAAGCGGGCATAAGAGACATAAAGTCACCAGGAAGTGAAGACGAAAATGTTATTAAATATGATCAGAAACTAAAAACTTGGTTCAGTAACTGGTTGAGTCACAGAACTCAGAGAGTAATATTAGATGGAGAAGAGAGCAACATCGGTATGGTCACATCAGGAGTACCACAAGGCACAGTGCTTGGGCCTCTGTGTTTTCTTATATACATCAATGATATAGGACGTGATATCTCTCCAGAGACACACATTAAGCTTTTCGCGGATGACAGTCTTATATTCAGAGAAATATTGAAAGAAGAAGTCTCAAAAGCTCTTCAGAAAGACTTAGACTCTCTTGTTGAATGGTCTAATGAATGGCAGATGTCCTTCCACCCGACAAAATGCCACTCCAAAGAAACAACAATAAAACACAATTTGAATACACGATGCTTGATCATGAATATGTGGATAGCATCGAATACCTTGGTTTCCACATTCAACAAGACCTAAAGTGGGATAGACATGTTGACCATGTCGTTACAAAGGCTATTCGAACCCTTGTGTTCTTGTCACGAAATCTCCACCAATGTCCACAAAGTGTGAAGGCCCAAACCTATGATGCAATGGTTAGACCCATCTTAGAATATGCCTGCGCTGCATGGGACCCCCACGTTAAAAAACATAAAGACTCTTTAGAGAAGGTTCAAAAGAAAGCTGCACGGTTTGTCACAAGCTGTAGATCAAGAGAGCCCGGTTCCATGACAAACAACATGTACCTCCTGGGTTGGAAACCACTTGAGCAACGACGAAAATGCACCAGACTCACTCATTTGCACAAAATCGTGACTGGCAAAAACACTACTGTGAAAGTGCCACAACACTTCATACCCCAACCTTCCAAACATCAAACAAGAAACTACCATCCAAAAAGATTCCTATATCCCCGATCTCAGACAAATGCGCACAAAAATAGTTTCTTTCCAAGAATTATCTCGAACTGGAACGAACTCCAAAGCAAGATAATTGACATTGAAAGTACAGACCTGTTCAGAAAGGCACTAGATGATGAGCATATAGCGTAGGCGTTAGTAAACTGTTGTCATTATTATATGATTGTATTGTTTGAACATTTGCGACATGGGCATGTATGCCTCTTGCATCTTAATTAATACGAACGAATACGAAAAGACTGCCACAAAAAAAGTATGTACGGTGAACTTGCCTGTGGTAGTCGTCCAACTGACCGACCATCTCTACGCTACAAAGATCTATGAAAGCGCGACATGAAAGCGATAGGCATTGGTTCAGACCTGAGAGGTCCCATTTATGTACACTTAGGAAAGCATTGGAGGAAACAGAAGTGAGTGGGCGCTAGCTGTCAAAACTGGCGAGAGAGAAAGAATCCAAGAATTGGAGGAGAGGATGACCAAAAGAAAGGAGAGAAAAGCAGACCCAAAAAACACCAAAGTTTGTCTGTGACAACTGCGGATGTTACTATCACACAAGGATTGGACTCCTGGTCCACTGTGCTCCCGTAATTTTTATGGGAGACTTCAACGCGCATAACCCACTCTGGGGAAGTATGAGGACTGATCCACGTGGAAAAATTTTAGAAAAATTTCTCTCAGAATCTGACTTTTACTAATTCTTCTGAACGATGGCTCTCCAAGTTACTGCCATCCTGCCAATGGTACGTTTTCCGCTCTAGTCCTGACATTCGTCGACCCATCTCTATCTCTGGATTAGGCCTACTCGTGGTCAACTCTCGGTAGCCTTCACGGCTCCGAGCACTTTCCTATTCTTCTATCGCCGGTCCGCTCCGAAACCATCTCTCATCCGGAACGGTGGAATTTCACTCGGGCCGACTGGCCAGCTTTTCTATCTCAATGTCTTCATGAAATATCTGATCAGAAAATCTCCTCAATAGAGCAATTAAGTGACACGATATTACTAATTGCTAAGAGGACGATCCCTCAGACCTCTACGGTTCCTCGAAAGGACAAGCCCTGGTTCGACTGCCGGTGCCGACTGGCTTTTAAAGATTTAAAAAGTAACGCCTCTCTAGAAACCCTGAATATTTTGAAGAAGCGGCGAGCTGAGGTTCGCCGCACTATACGCCAGCAGAAACTACAGTCTTGGAAACGTTTTATTTCAAAAATAAATAAGGATACCCCCCTGTCCAAAGTATGGAAATTGGTAAGAAAAATACAGGACAAGACTGTCGCTTCTGCTGTAAAGCACCTTAGGGAGACGGATGGTTCGTATGTGGAGGGGTAACGGGAGACTGCAGACGCATTAGGCGCTGCATTTTCCCGGAACTCCTCCAGCCATCACTTCTCCCCTAAATTTAGAAGTTTTAAAGAGCAGTCTGAGGAGAAATTGATTGGCTTCTCCCCAGACTGCTCAAAAGAGTATAACAAACAGTTCACCCATAGGGAAGTGCGTGCGTGCCTGGGAGAACTGAAAGAAACGGCCGCGGGGTCGGATTTGTTATATAATACAATATTTAAAAAGCTGCCAAAGGAATCTTTTCAAGTTCTACTTCATTTATTTAACAAAATTTGGACTTCCGGTACCTTTCCACGTTTGGCGCCAAGCCACCATTATTCCTGTCCCAAAGCCAGGAAAAGACTGGGAAAATCCCCAAAACTACAGACCCATAGCATTGACAAGCTGCCTGTGCAAACTCTTTGAAAAAATGGTAGCCAGACGGCTGTCGTGGCATTTGGAGACTAACAATCTTTTATCCAACTACCAGTGTGGTTTCAGATAAAAAAGAAGCACTACGAATCACCTGATCCGACTGGAAACATTTGTCAGAGAAGCTTTCATCAATAATCAACACATGGTCGCCGTCTTCTTTGACCTTGAAAAAGCTTATGACACAAACTGGACGTATGGCATACTAAAAAACCTTAAAAATATGGGATTCGAGGGCATCCTACCCATCTTCATTAAAAATTTCATGGCTAATCGACAGTTTCAAGTAAAGGTCGGATCATCTCTGTCTGACCCTTTCGAGCAGGAGCAGGGAGTTCCTCAAGGCAGCGTTCTCTCTCCAATCCTTTTTGGCATACAAATTAATTCAATAACCGAGACTTTAAAAAATGATGTCAACTGCTCGTTATACGTAGACGATTTTGTCGTCTGCTACATAGCGTCTTCAATTCCAACCATAGAGCGGCAACTCCAATTGCAGCTCAACGCTCTTCAGAAATGGGCAGATACAAACGGCTTCAAATTTTCTCGTCAGAAAACGATAGCTGTTCATTTTTGTAATAAAAAGAAATTTCATAGGGATCCTGATCTCTACATCGGCCGCGGCCAAAGAATCCCTGTTGAAGAAGAAGCCAAATTTTTAGGCGTTATATTTGACAAAAAGCTATCTTTTCTACTACTACTACTACTACAAAACAACAACTACTGTTACTACAACAAGAAAATCATCGCCACCAGCTCCAAAACCACCATAATTTTTTTTAATAAAATGTGAAATGCAATGAAAGCGTGTCTGGCATAGGAGTTGAAATAAAAGATCACTGAAACGTTGGAAAGAGAGTAAGTGGCAAAAATGTTTAACCATATATTTTTTCTTTGCACTTTAAAAAAAGATAACTTTTTTCTTCAAGTATTTTCTTTCGTCCTTGTTTTTTTTTAGAGTAAACCCTCGATAGGCAGAAAGTAATATATTCAGAGGGGCTCTGCTATTTACAGGTGCCAATTATATACGGAAGACAGTCGGTCGCTTTCACACCAACTTGAATAGCGCCTGTGTGCGCAATGGGGGCAGCACCCCCTTTTTCTCAATGCCCTAATACGTTTATAGATCAACTTTCGATTAAAACATTTATACTATGATAAGCTGTGGCAATTGTATGTAGGCCTATATGTAATATTGTTATCAAAAACAAATTTCTTTATGTTAAAAATTATGAGGTTTGGAATGAGCTTGCCATTAGATAATACAACGCTCCCGACAGTAGAGATTAGACCACTCCTCTCCGACTTAAACGTTTCTTATGTCTAAGAGAAGACCCAAAAACTGCGATTCCAGGCAATAATTAGTGAACACATTCACCTTGTGTGGCAAGGCACGGCGCAGCTGGTCTTTTTCAAAACATTTTTACAAAAACAAAGACAAAAAACGAGTTCAGAGTCAGATTACTTTTGATGGTACCGTTTGGTGAATTTGTAATTTCGGCCAGTAGCGATTTATGTGTTACATGGTGCTGTTACATATTATAATATTTTTGTACCTTGAACTGTAAGCATGTTAACCAAAAGGATATTAGCCTTCAAAGATTATTACAACAACAAAAAAATGCTCACTTCGATCCAAAATTGGCTCGAAAGCACAATTTGACACATACACACACCGAGAAAAGTTTTAGTCATTTTCACTAACAATAATGCTTAGCCCTTTGTATTTAAAATTTATAAAAATGTTGTTTATGTCGAGTTGCCTATTTTTAGATCTGCGTGTTGAGTCGATGATTTCAAGGGGAGGGTACTCGAGTCGTGTCCTTACTGTCAAGTCCACTGTTTCGGTTTCCAGTTTCCATGAATGATAGTCACCATAGACTCATGATTAGGTCTAATCTAATTGGATTTGTCTAAACTCTTTTGCTCAAGATAAGATCTAGATCTAGATTCTGAAGTTAAATAATCTTCGATTTGGCTCTTGAACTGATTTTAGATCTAGGAGCAGACTCTCAATCAGAATACGTGAGTAGATCTCTATCTTTACCAACATTATAGATCTAGATTTTAGAAGTCTAGAATCTACTTTTGATCTACCGTGATCACATTAGATTCTATAGGTCTATCTATCTAGTCAATATATTTGGAGGGCACTCTTACAGTTTGTTGGTACAGGTTCTTTAGGTCCGATACATTTTCATAAACTGCTTATCATCTTTAGCAGCCCATTAATTCTAGTTTTATAGGGGTGTAGATTTAGACTCAACTTTATGTTTTTTTTAATCTAAAAAACATTTATCTAGCCTTTATTATTTATAACTTGATATTTCAGAATTCATGAAAAAATGCTATGCAAACCTTGGTAGTACCAATTTGGCAAACTGTAAGAGTGCCATTCAGAGTATAAAGGCCTACACAAAAATTACCTCTTTTTTGAAAAGGAATTGTAATCAATTTGACTTAAATATATACACTGACTATAGAGTTCTAAGTGTGTGTGGAGAGAACTGGTCTGTTTTTATTAGGGGTGTCTATTTGCAGTACAGATCTGGTGTTCCTACCACAACCTTGTGTCTGGAAAAGTTTTCCCATGTATATTTTTCCTGTTTAACATTTCCTATGAATAAATTAAATCAATTATTATGGTCTATACATCACACGGCTTACATACTAATATATACTTGGAAGGTTCCCAGTTTGATCCCAAGAAGTATTGCCTTGTTTCCTGTTCTGGTTGGGTGGGTGTCAATATATTTTGTTACCTGTTCTGGTTGGGTGGATGTCAATATATTTAAAGTAACCAGCCGAGGGAAGCCCAATTTCCTCTCAGTGAGTCAGTCTCAAGGAAAAAATGGCCACATATCATTATATTTATAATCATAATGATTAAAAGAGTAACACATTATTATTATAAAGTCTCCAAAATTAGGATACCATTACCATTGATGATAAGTACATTTTTTAATTTCTCCTCAAATAATCATTACATTTGTACCAAAAAAAGTAAAGGGTATAAAACTATAATTGTAATTAAAAAAGAAAAAAAATAAACAAGTCAAAATATTTAATTTGATATCACGTCACTTTTTAAAAGTTAAATAGTATACATAAATGATTGTCAGAACAAACACCTCAACAAAATATTTAAAAAGCGTTTAAAATAAATGTTTAAAAATGCATTCATAAGAGTACTTTTAAAAAAAAAATTAAGTTACAGATTTTGTGAAATGCAGCGTGGTAAAGCTAAATATTTTAAAGATTTATTATGATGGACCATAATATTATATCCTAATATGATTCTTATTCTTAACCTTAAAGTCATGGTTTTAACCATGTTTTGTTATAAATTATTTTAAAATCACAAATTGCAATGTATCGTTTAGCGAGTCAAAGTTAGAATAGGAATCATCTGTAAGAGATGATGCACAGCATTGTTTTTTTCAGATTGCACAGCATGACTGAGAAAAGTTTTAGTACTTTGAATCCATTTTTCTATCCATAGACAAATCTAAGTGAAGAGATAGTTCAGCAACTTTTCTGATTCTCATTCTTTTGATGTAAATTAAATATCAAGCTATAGATTGGTTCTGCATATTGTTGTCTTTGACCACTGTAGTTTAAAAAAAAATGCCTTTTTAAATTCTTGTTGTCATACAACATAATTTCAAAATAATAAAATCTGCTTTGCATCGCATGCCTCACAATGATCATGATTGACTCTACATTTTTTTCAAATATCTGCTTGTTTACAAAAGTAATTATATAATTGTTTTTTGTTGTTGTAGATTAGTGATTGGAAGTTTTTATGTGTTTGATTTTGACCCTTTGGCTCAGGCTCAGTAAGTCTAGCAGGTTCTTGTGTAATCTTTGTTTGCACTTAGTTTCCCATTGGGGGGAAAAATGGCTGCAGATGCCACCAGGCGTATCGTGAAACTGTGTAGTACAGAAATCATCTTTCCAGGATAGTTTCTACATTTCTTTTCTTTTTGGATCATATATAGCATTTTCATTCGATTCCCAATTGGTAGCCTTTAAATAGACACTATATATAGATCTGGTACTTCAAACTGAGTTCCTTGAAAAGTTTTGCAAACCTTGACATTGC
>RQTK01000219.1:147668-152668 GCA_003991915.1 Elysia chlorotica | reverse complement strand
GCCTGTAAACAAAGATCAACAAATTATACTCTATTTATCAAGGGTTTCATTTGTTTTGATTTCTTTGTTTCAATGAACATGGTGTCACACAAATTTATCCATGGTTTCAAATAAAGCTGACACCTTCTTCCCCCCCCCCCCCCCCCACACACCTCCCCCCCTCTTCCCCCCCCCCCCCCCCACACACACACACACAAAAAACAAACAAAACAAACACACACACACACACACAAACCCCACATGATTTTTTTCTGTTGGATATGTTGTCTGTATCACCTGTTATGTCTATTCCTTTTGTTTCCCTATGTTCACTAGGTTGCATCAGGATTCAGTTTGGAAGCTCTCAAAGAACCTAGAGGCTTTATCAAAGTTCTCGAGTTTGTAAGTACATTTTATATATATGCCTTACATTCTTTTTCACAATTTTTTAAACTAAGTTTCATTAATCTATTAGCGTATATACATGACATACATTTGATGTTATAGAAACGGGCTGTTATTTTTGTATGTCTGATTTGGTGCAAGTTTTTTCGTATAATCAAATTAAAGTTTATTCAAGCTTATATGCCTCCAGGCATTGAGCCAAATCTGAAGTCATTCTTTCATTGACCTACAGAACTGAGAATATTTTCTATTTGGCTGAAACTCCGGCTCCTGAATTTTTTTTCTTCTTTTTTTTTTCAGGTAATTTTTCATTTTCTGTTATGTTTTACCTCTTTATGGAACATCATTGGGTGAATATTTTGATCACCAGACAAGGAAAGAGTCAATGATTATTTTCTTCAAATTTATACTATGAATTGTGACGTTGAATATTCAAAATTCAGACATTTTATTATCTCTGGTCTTTTTTTTTTCTGCGAATATAATAGACAATTTTTTAGTACATGTATATGCAATTCTGAGTATACATAATTTTTATGTGTCAATAGAGGCCTTTTTATATCCGTTTTTGCTATGATGCACTTCTAGGTATCCTTTAAAAAGGTTTTGCATACATAGTGGAAAAGTCTCTGTACACATTCTAATACTTTTATGCAAATCTTGATGAGCGCAGTACACTGCAACGTGAAACAAGTTGTAGCGTTTACAAAGGTTTATTTTTTGAACATTTCTTTAGTCAAGTATAAGACTATGATAGGAACATGATTTCAACAAGGGAAAAGCAATATTTGTAAAATGAAAGGGAAGTAATTTCAGTTAAAACACCTGTGAATTTGAGCTTTTCGGGGTACTTGTCCTTCTTTCGTTGGTGCATGATATCAATAATGGATGTTTCAGTGTGCTCCCTTACTCTCTCTCCCTCTCTCTCTCACTCACTCTCTCTCTCTCTCTCTCTCTCTCTCTCTCTCTCCCTCTCTCTCTCTCTCTCTCTTTCTCTCTCTCCTCTCTTTCCTCCTCTCCTCCACTTTCTTTCACTCCTCGTTGATGTCTTTGTTCTTGCAGTGGACCTCAACCCGTTGACAAAGCAGTCAACCTGAAATATTGAAAAATTAATTTCTACCTCAGAGTTAAGACATACTTTCGACTGTGGTTGGCTAAAAATCGATGATTTCGTTTCTTTACCTTTGCCATATGTGGAGATAGCTATATGCATTAAAATGATGTGCTTTTTACTTGAATTGTTTACTCTCTGTTACACACTTTCTTTAGATTATCTTATACCGGATTGTTAATCATAAGGGATTTCAATACTTACATAGAGCTCGACAAATTCAAGGTAACTAAGAGAGAGAGAGAGAGAGAGAGAGAGAGAGAGAGAGAGAGAGAGAGAGAGAGAGAGAGAGAGAGAGAGACAGACAGACAGACAGACAGACAGACAGACAGACAGACAGACAGACAGACAGACAGACAGACAGACAGACAGACAGACAGACAGACAGACAGACAGACAGACAGACAGATAGATAAAGCGATAGAACGTTATATAAGAAATGCTAATAGAATGGCAAAGAAAGAACTAATAGGTAAAAAAGTAATGCGTATTCGGACACTGGTTCTCTAAATTGATAGATAATTCACATTGTTGATTAGTTTGACTACGAGGAAGGAGCATGATAAGGACTACATTTACACACTCAAAGTAAGACACACGGAAACGCAACTAGATCTATTATCTATATGCCGATTAGCAAATTTCTAATTCCGCGTGAAGGAAAGGGTAAAAAAAACCCCAACAAAACAAAAACCAACGTCCTAAGCCTCAGGTGGTCCAACAAGCAATCAGTGAATCAGTACTTGTAACAGGAGATGTTCGTGAGTGAGAGACCACGTACTATTGGTTACCCGGAGCTGCCAATGGTATGTCTAAAGATCGTATGTGTGCGCATCTCTTAGATGTATATTTGTTTGCTATAATTGTACTATTTGATGGCTAGTTAGGTCGGTAGCTGTGGCAACATCACCCCCCCCCTCCCGCCTCAAAGCTAGCAAGCATCATCCGTCCAGCGTCCAATGACTGGCTACATGGCTACAATAAGCCACCCAGAGACGGACGAAGGTAGAGGGGCTCGCAGACACAGTATAGACTTAGCTCTCGCAGGCGATTTCTGGGCAGCTATTGGCGGACTGATATCCCAGGGACATCTCCGGTTACAGCTCGCTCGGAATGGCCAACAGTATCCAGTGCAAAGAGAGGAAAGAAGGCTAAGGAGCTTACTACGGAATGCTGACGTGTTCTGGTTTCTCGTCTCCAATCTTTGTCTTTTTATATCTCTCCATCTGTCTCTGTCTTTATATCTATGTCTCTTCTCTGTGTCTCTCTTCTGCATCTCTACCTGTATGCCTGCCTGCCCGTCTCTGTCTGTCTGTCTGTCTGTCTGTCTGTCTCTCTCTGTCTCTCTCTCTCTCTCTCTCTCTCTCTCTCTCTCTCTCTCTCTCTCTTTCTCTCTTCTCTGTGCCTTTTGTTTTATGTTGCTCTTCCTCCTTTCACTCCCCCTCTCTCTTTCTATCCCCTCTCTTCTCAGTGGCTCTATATTTATCTGTTTTCCCTTCCCTATCCATTTTTCTCTTTCTGAGTGGTTCTTTTCCTGATTCTTAATACACTCCTATTCTCCCTCCTTATTATGCGCATTCGAATCAAAGTATCGAGTCCTTTATTGAGTAACCGACTTTGTGGTCAATAATAATGAAGAAGTTGAATGAATAGCACGGTGTTTTATAACAATCTACGAAATAATGTCCACGCAGTAATGAGCGCGGATTTTCTAACTCTACCCACTATTTCTACTTGTAATAATGAGGTGCTTCTCTATCGTTGGTCGAGTTTGTTTCTAGTCTTTAGAAAATCGACCGGCGACGTCATGTTTACTAGATCTGGTAACATGGATATCGACATTGTCAGCGCTTTTCAGACGGTACACTAATGAAGGCCGCATTCATAGCCTTTGTCTTTATTCTATTTTAATTTGATTTGTATTTAATTTTGCTCGGAAGAGCGCTGCCGAAGGAGTCCATTATGATTAAATGAGGAAATGACTGGCGGGTGACAAGCAAAAACTGTATAAAAAATGAATCGGAAACTCAGAGTCTAACACTAAAAAAACAAATAATAATGATAATAATAATAATAATAATAATAATAATAATAATAATAATAATAATAATAATGATAATAATGATAATAATAATAATGATGATAATAATAATAATAATAATAATAATAATAATAATAATAATAATAATAATAATGATAATAATGATAATAATAATAATGATGATAATAATAATAATAATAATAATAATAATAATAATAATAATAATAATAATAATGATAATAATAATAATAATAGTAATATTAGTTTAAAAAATAAAATGAGGGTGATGATCATAAAGGAATGGGAAATTAAAAGGAAGAATATCGATCATTGATGCATTATGTTAAAAATATGAAAAGAGAGAATAGTGCTAATCATTGATGCCAATTTTCCGTGAAAATACAGATTTTCAGTTTTAAAAAAGGCGGATATCCTAGTTCAATAAAGGTGTAATATTAGTATTAATGGGGTTATGTTTTGTAATTCAGTATGCCGCTTTATGCGAAAAGGTTCAGTAAAATATAATGATCCCATTGTCCTCACGGAATAATAAAAAAGGGAGAAATAATAACATCGGTGGAAACGGCACATTTCTTAACTAAGTGAGGTAACTTGGTGTAATATTAGTATTAAGGAGTTATGTTTTGTAATTCAGTATGTCATTTTATGCGAAAAGGTTCAGTAAAATACAATGATCCAATTGTCACCACGGAATAATAAAAAAGGGAGAAATAATAACATCGGTGGAAACGGCACATTTCTTAACTCTTAAGTGAGGTTACTTGTCAGACTGTTGAAACCTGTGTTTATGTGTGTGTGTGTGTGTGTGTGTTTGTGCGTAGGTTGTGAGTGTGTGTGTTTGTGAGTGTGTGTGAGTGAGTGTGAGTGTGTGTGTGTGTGTGACTTTTTATGCAATTCCTGTTGAGGATTAAAAACAACCTTTATTGTTTCCTCTGATTATCACTAAATATATATGTCTGTTCATCTCAAAATATACTTGTGATGTTAATACTTAACAAAAACAGAAGAAAACAAAACAACAGCAGACAAAAAACACAAGAAACAACGAACAAAAACGAACAAACAAAAAAACAACAACACACACACCCCATCTTCCCGTCTTAACTGATATGAAAAACGTCTTGAAATGAATCCGCATTGTTCGCCGCTCCTCCAATTCATTGTCCCCTGGAATTGTCTGCGAGTTGACAAGCACATTGTGTATCTATCGGGGACTGACTGCCTTGATTGGAACCGCGCGTGCCACAGTGATAGCAGCAGCATTTCCTAGCGTTTAATACATCGCCAAGTCAGCATAACCTGCGACACGTTGGGCTTTTTTGTATTGTTGTTGTTGTTGTTGTTGTTAGTTCCGTCGTTGTCCTTTTAACTTCTTCTTCTTCTTCTTCTTCTTCTTCTTCTTCTTCTTCTTCTTCTTCTTCTTCTTCTTCTTCTTCTTCTTCT
>RQTK01000219.1:130327-147658 GCA_003991915.1 Elysia chlorotica | reverse complement strand
CCAACACACACACACTCTATCTTCCCGTCTCAACTGATATGAAAAACGTCTTGAAATGAATCCGCATTGTGCGCCGGTCGTCCAATTCATTATCCCGTGGTATTCTCTGCGAGTTGACAAGCGCATTGTGTATCTATCGGGGACTGGCTGCCTTGATTGGAACCGCGCGTGCCACAGTGATAGCAGCAGCCTTTCCTAGCGTCTTCGTAGTTTAATACATCGCCAAGTCAGCATAACCTGCGACATGCGGGCTTTTTTGTATTGTTGTTGTTGTTGTTGTTGTTGTTGTTGTTGTTGCCGTTTTACTCTTCTTCTTCTTCTTCTTCTTCTTCTTCTTCTTCTTCTTCTTCTTCTTCTTCTTCTTCTTCTTCTTCTTCCTGTTATTATCCCCACCCAACCCACTATCCTATTTTCGTTCTGCTTCTTTATCTCGAAAGAAAAAAACAACTACCGCTGAGTGATTTCTTTTTTTTTCTTCTTTTTCTTCTCTCAAATATTTTCTTTATTAACCCGCGTCGTGTATTGCGCTGCTACCGCTCTGTTGGAATTAGAATTAGTTTTGCCATGGTGCGACCACGTAGCGGAATGGAAGCTGTGACAGTATAGCACGAGGAAATTACTGGAACCCTGCAAGGTCCATAAGAATCGCCATTATGATCGGGCGTTTGGAGTAGTTTGTGTAGCTTCTTATTTGAAATTTAAACAGATAAACAGATCGTTTTTGTGCTTTTAAGGCTGCACTTTATAAATATATCGCCATTATGATTGGGTACATGTTGTAATTTTTGTGATCCATTATTTGATTTAAAACAGGATGTTATTGTGGTTTAAAGACGTCATAGAGTTTTTAGAATGCGTTTTCAAGATGAAATGTAGCAACAAGAAGCATTATGTTCTATCTTACGCCTTTGTGTGTGTGTTGGGATTATTACTGACGATTAAATAGAAAAAAGAAAAAAAAAACGTGGCGTAGAAGGGGGGAACATCATGGATGGGGGATGTTTGTTTTGAAAGGGAGTCTGTTGGTTTCATGAAACCTATACTAGGCCATTAAGTACACGGGTCCTAAGACTAACATCTGATAATTTGACGTGACTCTAAACAGAAACAGAGTGAGAAAACGGGGACCAATCTGTTTCATTGTACAGACACCGACCCAATTTTTGAGAAACGAAATCCGAACAATAGATCGTGGTATCGAACCGTGGGCCTACTGGGCGGCGAGTAGCCCTATGTTCTATCTCTACCTCTTAACCCAGCTTGCCCCTCCTTGGAAGTTCCCATGATCTGGTTTACCATCGCTCATACTCTAGAGCCAAACGCAACTGTCTTCACCCTATAATGTTCTTTCTTAATAACAATAACTTAAAAAAAAAAAAAGTAAAAACAAAAACCAAACAAAAACCAAACCCCCCCCCCCCCCGAAAACGAAACAAAACAAAAGTTTTGAGCGTGGAATCATATTTTTAGCTCAGTTATTCAGACCGGTGAAGCATGGAACGGTTAGGAAGAAGGAACAAAGTGTCACCAGACAAAAGATTTGGTGAGACGTTTAGAAAAACAGAGCTCACAGTGTTATTGACACGAGAAGCTAGCGCAACGCGAGCTCACTCTCTTCCGTTATTATAATTAAAGCGATTCACCAGTCTTCAGAAATAGTTTTTACTAATGTTTAAATAAAGAATCAAGTGCCTTAACTCTCCCGACCTACATACGCAAACTCTTCCCCGTGAAACTTCTCAATAAAGGAATTTGCTCTGGGGTCACCAAAGCGACTGGTTATAGTCATTGTTAGTACACGTTACACCAATCATACAATATCGATAACCGAAAAAAAACAACAAAGTAAAACTCCATGCAATAGTTATAGTAAGCACATTTATCCTCTCTCTTCGAGTGTAAATGGCATTCTTTAGCCTCAAACTTATTAACCCCCCACCCCATTCAGTTTGTCCTTCTCTCTGTTTCTCTCTCTCTTTCTCTCTCTCTCTCTCCCTCTCTCTCTCTCTCTCTCTCTCTCTCTCTCTCTCTCTCTCTCGCAAGCAAGCAAGCAAGCAAGCAAGCAAATTAGACCATTAAGTGACAAGGTTATAGATATAAAATAAGAGATAATTCTTAGAGAGCAATCGTTGAAAAAGACATAATTAGGTACACAAATGGTTGGATTCGGGAATAGAAAAGGGATTCGGGGGTAAAATAATAGAGGGAAAGGGAGATACAAAGATAGAGAGAGAGAGAATGAGTGATCAGTTTGAATGTTAAAGGGGTCATTACTATTAATAGAACTTTGATTAGGAAATCGATGTTTTTGTCCTGGCGGCCTCCTCTCCGCCGCCCCACTCAACATCCGAAAAACGGTTATTATTTTCTTGAAATGTTCTGTCTCCACAGACGTGTATCAAAGTTTTAACGAGGGTTTCTCAGTAATTGTACTTCTAAAGTTTATAAAAACAACAACAACAACAACACCCACACACACACACAAAACAAACAAAAAAATAACAACAAATAAACTCTAGTTCCTCCCAACATCAAATGATCACGCACAAAAAAAGTAAAATAAATATTACGTGTATTATGATTAAAGTAGCCAAGATGTATATAATCGTTAGCGCGCAAAAGTCGTTCCCCTTTTCAGCTCTCTTTAGAAAAAAGACTTTGAGGTTTCAAGTAGAGCCATTCTCTTTATTTCTGTCTTTGTTTTTTTTTGTTTGTTACGGATCCACATTTCTAGAGACATTTCCTTACATAACCACGAATAATGGAAAATAACAATAGACGAAAAACAACAACACAACAATAATCTTTTGAATATAATAATCTTTTAAAAATTCTTTTTAATTTAGGACCCGCTTAAATATTATTCTGGATAATAACGTGTCTAGTGGTGTCTTTTTTATCATACATTAAAAAAATTGTACAAGGTAAGAGAAATTCTGGGTCGCAGCCTGAACTGAGGGCAGTAAAAGAAAGGGTGAAAAATCAATTTTGATATCTTTGAGAGGATTTTGAAATATTAAAATAGCTCTGGTCTTATTGTTTTCACGGAGCTTTTGGTTTTATGTCTTCGATCTTTTTTTTCCCATCTTGTTTTGAGGGAAACACCATTCTGTCATGAGCGCTTTAAATTCTAAGACGCCCTCATCAGTAGAGAAGCTTCGCGATTGTGACGCTTGTCTTTTGCGGATGTTACCAATGCGTCTTAAGATTGTCGACCTTACGTTTCGCAACAATAACCAACGCGATTTTAGTTTGTGGACCTTAGTCTACGCAGTCGATACCAGACCGGGCTTAAATTAAATGTAATGACATGGCTGTCAAACCAAACCCATGATTGGCTTAAACTGCCTCATTTGCACTGTAGTCCAGCCTGCGAGAGTCTGAAATCTGCAGTGGACTATTCACGATTGTAACAATTAAGCTAGAGACACGCTTCGCAACGGCAGGTTAAGTCTTAATTTACTGTATGAAATCAGTTGTCTCGATGGAGGCTTTGGGCTAATACAAATTTTAACGTGTAATAGTAATACATTTTCGTCTTTCACATTTTGAGCATACGTTACTTTTCCTAAACTTCCCAATTGGATCTGTTTTTAATCTGTTACTGCATGGCTCTAAACTTAACAGTTTTGTGCAAAAGTTACCCCATCCACCGATTTTTCCTTTTCCTTTCCCTTCCTTCTGTTTCGCTGCTCTGTTTGTCTGTCTGTCTGTCTGTCTGTCTGTCTGTCTGTCTGTCTCTCTGGCACAATAAAGCCGCTATCTCTCTTTCTCTCTCTATCCTTCTCTCTCTCATTCTCCCTTTCTCTCTCTCTCTCTCTCTCTCTCTCTCTCTCTCTCTCTCTCTCACTCTCTTTCTCTCACTCTCCACACACACGTACACAATTTTATCCAGCTCATCCCCTGGCATTGACCCAATGTGGAGTTCCTTTCCACTTAAAGACACCAGGGGACTTCCCGTGTGGTGCCCACCCAGTGCCCGGGCCGCCAGCGACAAAAGACCTATTGATCTAATTTCCTACCTAGATCCACCTCTCTAGCCCTGCCCCTGTCAATGTCGTGTCGCAAGGATCCGCGCTTTGTCGCGATCTCTAGCTAGTGGCTAACTGATCTCAGTACGACTAGATCCATATGGACTTTATCAAATTAGTTGTCTTGATAGAAGCTTTTAGGATTAAAATGTCATCTGATAATAGTAAACGCAATACAATGTAATTTATGGACTTCCCGTTTTGGACAAGTACTCTATAGTCTCCCCGAAGGTTTAAATATTTTATTGAGTTTGGTATGGTTTTGCTCCAAATTGCAACTATTTTCAATTTTATCCAATTATCTCCTTCCTCCCCTCATTTTTTCTCTCTATCTATTTTTGCCTTTCTCTCTCCGTCACCCTATCCCTCTTTCTCTCTTTTACCAAAAACCTGCTTAACTTTCTCTACTTTCAACTTAATTTGCTTTTTTTCTCTCCTCTCTCTCCTTGTACCTCTTCCTCTCCACCCTCTCTTCTTTTTCTTTCTGTCTCCTTCCCTCTCTATCCCCTCATCTTCTTCCCTCTCTTTTTCTGTCTCCTCACTACATCTCTTTGATTACTCTCTCTCTCTCTCTCTCTCTCTCTCTCTCTCTCTCTCTCTCTCTCTCACTCCCTCTGTGTTCAGCCTCTCGTTCTGCATCCCTTTCACGGAATCTCTTTCGGTTTCCCATTATCTCTACAACCCGTCTCCGCAATAAATCGAAGACAAGGAATGGTACAAGTGGATACCTCTCTTGCTTGAACATTCTTGAAATGGATGAGGAGAATTGGTTACGATTGTAGAAGCGTTCACGTTTCAGGGCTACGTTACTAAAAACAACCAACAAAAAAAAAAAAGAAAGAAAAAAAAAAGAAAAAAAAAAAAGCAAGGAACAAACCACAAGAGGTTTACAAAATGAATCCTTTCATACCGCATTTTGAACTTGCCAAGTTGTAAGATATGAAAACAAATTGAAGCACTTATTGCCACACATTGGTCGGGTTTCTGGAGGAAACATCTTGGGAATACTTGGGTACTCCGGCTCCTTTTCTTCATGTCAGTCTTCTGAGTATGTAGAATGTCTATTTACCATTTTATCCGATTTAAATGAACTCCAAATAAATTTCAATCACATTTATTTGATCATCCGTCTCTCTCTCTCTCTCTCTCTCTCTCTCTTTCTCTCTCTCTCTCTCTCTCTCTCTCTCTCTCTCTCTCCCCTTCTCTCCCGCTCTCACGACTCTACGGACGCTATGCCTGAAAGGTAAATAGTTCGTCTCTAGATATTATTTACGAATGTTAAACTTTAAAACGTCTGTTATCGATTCCTATACTCATTGGATGAAGAAGAAGAAGCTAGTGAACTCCTGGATTTTTGGAGATAAGTTTCATGATCAAGCTGCTTGCTCTTATATCCTTATGCAAAAGGCGATTGCGTAGAGTTATAATTAACTCTTATAGTAGCCCCGCTCTGTCCTTGTGACAGCACGTTAGTCTTTGGACCGGGCCACGATTATAGCCTGGTTGGTGAAGTTGGACCTGGACGAACCATCAAATCAAACATGTCTTTTTTATCATGAATAATAACGGAATGTTTTGCCTTTCCTCTGCAAAGTCCGCCCTCTGCTGCAGCAGGATAATAAATATGTCTTCTCTTACTTATCTAGTCCATGTCTAGGTTGTCGGCTGTGCGGTAAGATGCTTAAGTCTCCACTAATTAGGGGTAGTATTCGATCCACCCCGTGCTCTGCAATCAGGGAGGCAGCAATAAAGCTTTTCCTCCTCTGGTAACCTTGGCGAGAGTGCCATGATGCGATTAAGTGTCGTACATGCAAGTGACAATTATATTGACGCGACAAATGACAATCTAGAGCTAGGGGCCGTAAGCACAATGTTGAAGTAGCCCACGACTCGCCGTTACCATTCTCATTCGTATATTCTTCAGACGAGTCGTAAGCTACAGCGACTTTGTTCTTACGGCTTTGGGTCTAGATCAAGATTGCGATGAATTCTAGTTTAAAAACAAATCCTTGTAAATTAAGTCGGCATTGTTGTTGGTAAGACCCGCCTTTCACATTCTAATTCATTTGATGGTGGGGGTCTTATGGCTGGGAGATTCCAAGGAGTGGAACTTTCTACCGTTACTGGGTCATCTTGCGATTAGTAATAAATGAGTGATTTTAACATAAGGTTTCAAAATTAATATTTTTTTTTAAAACCTCACAGGAACAATTCGCAAACATCTTTTAATTTCTTTTTTTCTTTTTAAAGATATTTTCAAATCTGAATCTCGATATTGTCTTGAAAGCTAAACAAATAAGAGATAAATTCAAGACTTTTTTGTTAGATGAAAAAATGGCTCGAGTGACAGCTCTCATAGTGAGGTAACTCTCCGACACGTTTACAGTCTTCTATTTTCTATCCAGGTCTAGATAGTTCTTAAATGAGTAAAAAATCGAATACGATCAAGTGTTTTTTTTTTTGTTTATTTCTGCTGACTAAAATGACATTGGCAGTTGTTCAACTGGGATAACTGTCGCCGACCCTTCTGCTTTACAAACACCGTCTATTTTGTTATCTTTTTTTTTTTACCTGAAGGCCTAGATATTGTCCAGATTAATACAAATGGAATGAAATCGAAGTACAGAAATGGCATAACTTCCTTTCCGATAAATCTCGACAACCTTTTTTTTTTCATTTTTAAGAACATCGTTGATTATTTTTACCACCTTTCTCCATCTTCCTTTTTTGGCCGCCGTCACTAGATCTAGAAATCTATTCTTCATCTGGTTTCTCTTTTCTCGATTAGCAGCAGCCGCCGCACTGGCCAACAGCACAGTCTTTGCGACGCACACATCGATAACAGATGACGTAACCACGCCCTTTAGGCATAGGGCTTTCTGGTCGCTCCTTGAGTCCTTGGCTTCGTAAGTTTAGGGGCGCGGTGGCCCTGGGGTAGAACATCAGTTTCTGATGCAAAAGGTCCGTGCTTCGAGCTCGGGCCATTTTGCTCTCTACTGGTTGGGTCGGTGTCAGTTTAATGTGACCAGCTGAGACAGCAGGAGACATGGTATCCCCGCCCTGTCTCGCGTGTGGCAGCACATAACATTGTCAGACGTCATTCTAGGGGCCCGTCCACAACATAGCCTATCTAACTTAAAACCAACTCACTCAACTCATTCGTCAGTCTGCTTGAAAGCCGGTGAGGATTGCCTTATTGATTGGCGCCGTTTTCTCTATGATCCCAGTGATCGTCAGGCCAGCAGTGTGCCGCAGTGAGCGTCCCGAAGCAAGGACAATCTAGAGATCTGGCCGTGTTTGCCAGCGGGCCTGGGCTCCTCGCTCCCGCGGCTCCAGGACATTATCCCCAGCCTTAATCAGGTTAGAGCGGCGATTGCGGGGGCCGATCCCCCCAGATTACCGCGGGTGAAGGCAGGGAGAAAGGGGAGGAGCAGGCATAGAGGAAAAAATACAGCTGGATTTGCTAAAACCTTTTTTACTACGCCCCCCCCCCCTTATAATTATGCCTTCGATATATTCAGTGGTGAGCAAGTGTTAAAACTCCCTCTGAATTCTAATCGAGATATTGAGGCTAAGATGGCAGCGATTAAAGCTGTTGAATAATATAGCCTCGGGCTCGCCTACACATACTCGCCGTCATCTTCGTTACTTACATAAAGCGAGTTTAGAAACTTAAAGATTGACCAACCATTGTAATTAACAATAAAGATGGTTCGGGGTTCGATGTCCAGTTAGGTCTATAATTAAGTTCGGATCAGATCTCGCGCTGAGTGTGAGTAATAAAATTGCTTATTTGGCGAGTTGTTTGCCTACGTATTTTCGTATTGTAAAGTGCTTTGAGCATCTCGCAGGAAATCCATGGAAAAGTGATCGTATATAAGAATTTTGATAACTTCTAAGATTCTCGCTTAGTATTAGGTGGCCTGCCCAAGAACTCTCCCGCCCTCGTGCCCCATGATACAAAAGTCTGTTCACCTTATGTTTGGCGCATACATGTACTATAAAACTGGAAAAAAAAATCTTGTACCTTTTGTTCCTAGGTTAATCTGTTGATTAGAGAGAGTCGTAGTTCGTTTGTTTGCTGGTGGCTCCCTCTCCATGTAAGTTTGTCTTGAAACGTAAGGGACGCACCACCCAGCAGAGATTGCTTTCTATGTGCCTTGCACCATTGTGGGCGCCGGTTAACCAATCTATTAGTGCTGTGGTCGAGAAGGGAGACCTGCGGTTTGGAATCTCACCTGATGCCTCAGTATCCGTGTACAAGTTTTTGGTGAGCTTTGTGGGTGTCAAATGTAACTGCTATCTTTGAAACAAAGCCCGAAGTTTTTTTTTCTTATCTCGAAAGTATTCTCTACGAAGCATCTGAGATACATACATCTTGCAGATGGACGGCCCTGTAAACTAACACAGCAAACGCTACTTGCTTGTGTGTTTCCCCAAGAGAACAGATTGAAAGTAATTCATTTCACAATTACACCTTACTGAGGGCCGCGCAAGCAGGTAAACCTGCAATAGTGACAAGGCAATGGCAAATAACAAATAATAAATAAAATTGAAATTTCTCTAAAAAATAAAACGTTTGGAGTTTATTTTTGTTTTTGTCAAGTTCAATGAAAAAATCTTTAAAAAAATATTCTAAGACTTGCTAAAGAAACTCACTAAGGCTCCCCCCTCCCCCCTTACGTTAGGCGCGGTTTAAGTGATAAATTCCTGTAATCATTGGCAATGCCTGGGAGGTCGTGTCGGTAATTCCCATCGAGCCGTCGGTCCAGACATTGGAATCAACAATCAATGCCCGACTAGTGCCGACTGAAGCGACTGAAGCCAGCCAACACCGATAAAAACCCCGAACACGTTTCGAGCAGCTCTTCCTACAGAGGAAACAGGAAGCGCCGGCTCTCCCGCGTCTAATTGCCAGTTTGTCGTAATGCCGGCAACTCTGCTCCCCGGGGCAACCGGATCTCAAGAAATGGACAGGATTTTTTCGCGCCTTTTTTTCTTCTTTTGGTACACGTGACTGGAACTGTCAATACAACCAGTCATCTTCGTGTCCAATGTAGATAGGAACTCTAAGAAATCTTAAAGGCTATAGAAAAAAAAAGGGGGGGGGGGGTAATTGGTGTTTAGAGATATAGGAAGACATGTGTTATAAGGGGAAGGAGGGGGGGGGAAGAAAGGGGGGGGGGGGGCAAAGGTACCAAAATAGTTGTGAGAACATATTTGAACGACCCTAAAGAACGCATGGCTGCGCTTTATGGCCGTAAGTTTGGCAACTGTGTGTGTATGGGAGTGAAGAAGTTCTGGTGAGTTGTCCTCTAAGCTTCGGCTTCGACTCAGCTTTTGGTACAAATCCCTGTAGGAATGTTAACAGAAAAAAGACACCATCATATAGTTAGATATTGACTTAACGCAATTTAACGTGTCATAGGTTAGAAGGCCAAGATCACAGCTCTTGAAAGACTACATGTATAGACATTACGTTCAAAGAGCAATGAAGACGCAGGATTGCTAAAAAGGCGTAGAAATATTACATTATTTGGTAAACAGCCCTTAGTTCTTAGGTTCAAGTTGACGGCTGTTTTGTAATTATATCGATTCTCGTGTGATAGAGGTTTCCATCGAACTGCCCGGTACCAAAAAAGGGCAAGGTGTCTGGACGGAGAGAGGTCCGAGCTGCAAAACGCAATGAGCCTGCCTCAAGTGTGTTGGTAAGGTCAGTTAGCCTGTTTTTGCATTAAGTTTGAAGAGAGCATGAGGGTAAAAAAAAGCAACAAGACGACTTAGATATAGTATAAATTTATTCGTTTTATTATCGTTTCAAATCAAAATATTGATTTCATAATTATATTGTCGTTAACGCGGGTAAAAAAAAAATAAAAAAAAAATTAAATTCTGGTGTGATTCATAGTTTTTTCTTTGTACTTGTTGCTGTTTTTATGAAAAAAACCAAATGACGTAATAGTTTTCTTCTTTCGGAACCTTTTTGAGCAAGCAGTAGACCAAAACGTTTTCAAGAAGCTTTTATTAGAAAATTAAAATTGTGTAATTTCGAAATGCCTTTTATCAGAGTAACGACTATGAAAAAGAATATTGAATAGTAGAAGAATGATCTTGACGTGCGGAAGCACACATTGTATTATATAAAGGTGTTAAAGCAAAAATAACAAAAAGAAGCAAATGAACATCCAAGGATTGGAAGAATAGGAAGAAGGCGAGAACGGAAATGACTAGAAGATATATAAAGGTATTAAAGCAAAAATAACAAAAAGAAGCAAATGAACATCCAAGGATTGGAAGAATAGGAAGAAGGCGAGAACGGAAATGACTAGAAGAAGACCTCCGTTAGCCTGGCAGTCTAATGGACAGCGCGCTGAGAACACGCCTTCACTGCTGCTGTCACCGTGGCGTACTCACCATCTCTGACCATTCGATGCTCACGACACTGTTTGACCACCAAACAGTAGCCGACCTGGTGAAAGCAGACGCCGAAACACGAACAAAGGTGGCCATGACGGAAGACAAGTGTGCGATAGCGCGGGAAATGTAGATCTACTTTAATAGCCCTGGTGTATCATGAGCAGGAAACTCTGTTCGATGTAGAAAAGTGTCTGCTCGTGCTTTTGTTCGTTGAACAATGGAGAATCAATTCCCTTGCCCGACTTAATTGTACCTTTTTCTTTGTTTGGCGTCTTGTATGTTTTTTTATGCTGTACACCGTCTGGATAAAGATGTAATTATATCTCTCTTTGAATTTTTATTTTTACAGTTAACAGTGCACGAAGAACTGTATAAATTTTCTCACAGATGGAGCAATGAAGCTTCAGTCTGTAAATCGTGCGATGAGGCATTTTCGTCGAAACAGTCATTGTCTTTTTTAGGGACATTTTTTGAGCAGCCGTCTAAAATATATGACGCCATTCCGGCTGAGACAGGAGTCATGGTATCCCCGCCCTGTCTCGTGTGTGGCAGCACATAAAATTGTCAGACGTCCGTCTTGGGGCCCGTCCACAATAGAGCTGCTGTTGGACGTTAAACCAACCCAACCCCCTCTCTCCTCTTTAGTAGATCATTGTACATTTTTGAGTAGATAGTCATGCGTCTTATCAGAAACACACATATACAAAACCTGGAGATCTGATTTGTCTCCAGCGAAATGGACGATAAACGGGCCAATGGCATTAATTTTTACGGTTCTTTGCTTGAGCACGCTCTTTTCTAAATTGTACAGTGTCTCTTGGTGACAAACGGCAATTCCAGTTCTGGGAATTTTCCGTCTTTTTTTCTTCCGGTGCTACAGCTTTTCAATGTGATGTTTCACACGAGGCTCCATCAGATAATGTTTGTGTTAATCTCTTCGACCTTCGATTGACGGAAATAGCTGGGGGAATTTCCGCCAGTTTAGCATTGAAAAGATGCCACCCCGTGGCGAGGTTGAATGATTGCAGCTCTCAACATGTTTGTTGTGAAATAAAGAAAAAAAGTATATGATTCACGTAAACCTGATAGGCCTACATAATATGATATTTGTTTTAAAAATTCATAACACTCCCATCTATTGCCTGACCAATTCATCTGACAGCTGACAGCTCATGTGGTTCGAGCTATGGCGAAAATCTCGTTTCTTGCATTCAGCAGTCTTCTGTCCTGTTCTTGCATTGTGAAGAATGAGTAGTAATATAGCACGCATAAAAGAGTAGGAAACCCGTTAAACCAATCGTGTTAATTGGTTCAACGAGATTGCAGGTCTTAACTCTGAAGTGTTCCACGAACAAAAACTTTGGTTCATAATTGTAAAACTTTTAAAACACCAAGTGCAAACAAATGTCCGAAAAAAACAACCTCATACTGCATTTTTACCTTAGTGTCTACAATTAAAGGATGCACATATTCTTATTCTTTAAATGTAATATTGATATATCTCAGTCTATGTTTCTATGGCTAAATCTCCATTAGTTGGATGTCGTGACCACTATTTGTGAACATGAGTCAGAAAAAAAGATTAATTCTCTGAGGTGTTTATTTCTGTGGAGACGAGCTCTGTATGCAACATCTGGTGCCAGGCGCTGGTTCCGAAAGATCAGGTCAACACAAATCGACAGTAAATATTGAGGTTTGGAGGCCCGTCTGGTACACAAGGGAATCTCGGCTCCCGGTCTCGTCCACAATCTCAGCCTGTTATGGCATTAGTGGTAGCCCATATGTCGCAATGGGTTGGACCCTTCTTATTAAATTGTGTGTGTGAGCTTCACTTTGTCTAGTTCTCTCTCTCTCTCTCTCTCTCTCTCTCTCTCTCTCTCTCTCTCTCTCTCTCTCTCTCTCTCTCTCTCTCTCTCTCTCTCTCTCTCTGGTTCTTTCTGTCTCTTCCCTCTCTTTTCTGTCTCTCTTTCATTGTCTGTCTGAGTGTGTCTCTCCCCCTCTCTTCCCATTATTTTCTTTCCGACCACTCTTTCTTTCCCTTTTTATGTTCAAATCGCACCGTATTCCTTCCCCGTCTGTCACGCTAGTCTCATGGGTTTGGACATATTTCAGATAGAACTTGTCCGATTTTCTCCACCGACTGGTTCTGGTTCGCGAACTCTGTTCCTGGGTGACTGGGAGTAGAATTGAAAAAAAGACGAGGAAAAATATGGGATTTTGGGGGATGAGGAGATTGAAGATTTTCTGATTCCACCTTTGTCAGTGTTGTCATTGGTGCACCTTGTGCTCTCTCTTCAGTCAGTCTGTGATACTGAGTGATAGTACTCCAGATCTACATGTTGTTTGTTTTATTGGTTGCACACGATTTTTAGAGACTATAAAACTTTTTTTGTTGTTGTTAACTTTTCGATCTTCAAATGAGTATCCAAAGGTTGGGAAGGTTGGTTGGGGAAGTGAGGAAGGAATGGAGATGGAAATATTGAGTGATAGAGAAAGCGAGATAAAAAGGAAAGAAAGGGGAAACGGAGATATATTTGGGGGGAGGGAGGAGATAGAGAGAGAGAGAGAGAGATACAGACAGACAGACAGACAGACAGACAGACAGGCAGACAGACAGACTGACAGACAGACAGACATACATCGCTTTCATTTCGGTTTTGTTTGGTCTCTCTATTGATCAGCGCCGAGACGCGCCCCATCTCCAGATTCAAGTTGATGTGTTAGAGATCTGTTCTACTCGTCAAAAAATCGTTCATAGTCTGAAGAAACCACACATAGCGTCCAAAGCAAATTATGTCAAACATACTTTATTTGAAGTGATGGTGGTACCTGAGACAGTGAAATACTAAACCCATAATAGTCTCCGGTAGTCCTGGCAGAGCAAACTCGCGCCTCTCAGCGTGGATTGGCAGCTACAATGCGAGACTGTGAGTGTCTCCCGCGCGGTCGTGGTGAAGAACATTCGCCATGAGTGGACTCCGGACACCTCCTTAGTTATAGAAAGTCAAAGCATGTGTTAGCAATTGAGTCTCCACCTTTGTTCTTTTTATCCTAATAATATAATCAATACATTTTTTGATACATTTATGTTTATTATTAGAGAATTTCCCCAGTGTTCCCAAGTTACTGCGGATCAGTGGTTTTCCCCTATACATGTACTATTCTTTGCGCCTACTTTTCACTCCTTATTGTTTGTTGAACGAAGAAATTTAATAATTATGCTTTTGATAACAGAAAAATATTCAAAGTTACCAAAAATGACACGAACAATATTTCTTTACTAACACCTTAGCCTAAACTGTTTCGAAACACAGAGGCGGATATAAGTGTGGACATAGCATGGAAATTACTCCTTTGTACCTAACCAAAGACAGCCCATTGTCATGTCATCCCCATTGTTAAAAAATGATGCAAGCATCAGGCGTCCATAGAACATAATACAGGTACATGTTTAATTTGTTATATAACCTGACCTTTGGAACCTTTGATATTTGTTTATCCCCCCCCCCTCACACACACACACACACACATGCTCTGTCTTTTGCGAGGGAGAGGTTTCTCCGTTCTGCTTTACCCTGGCAAATCAGGGGCTGGGAAAACAAATTCTTTCTTCTCTCGAGCTTTCTTCACTTGGAGAACTCTCTCCCTCGCTCTATAGAGAAGGGTCTCAGGGGAAATCATATCGACGATAAAAGTCAATGATGGATGTTTTATATCCACCAGTCACCGCCTTTTACAATTGGCATCGTTAATTGCAGTGGGTGAAGAAAACAAACAAGCACAACCAACGAATGGTCAAAAAGTATCATTCAATGAGTCTGTTAATGCATAATTATGATAATAGTAACCTGGTCTCATTTTATTTTTCTCCGATTTTTTTCTGTTTCCAACGTGGAGTGGTAAGTTTGGTCATCTATTTAACCATCAAAAGAAATCACAGTTTGGCTCATTTTTAATTATGTAACTCAAAGAAAAGTACATACAGTCTCGCGTAGTGTGCGTCTTAGCTTGATAATCTGCTGTTTAGTAATTCTTTCTTTTTTTAAACGTGAACCGTACTAGGTGACTTTCCCAGACTGGAACACTGAGATGAGAAATAGTCACAGCAGGCTAGATTCTAGTCGAGTCCGCTGATATTTTTCTTTTTGTGAAATCCGTTTCTCAATGTGGCATTTTGGTCTGATCAGCGCGGGGCTGTAGAGTCGCTCAGCGGGAGACAGACGGAAGAAGACCAGTAATAATGTTGGCAAATGAACTTTGCCCAGCACGCAGAATGGAGAGTCCAAGGAGCTCAACGACAGAGCCGCAGAGGGATTGATGGAAAGAGAGAAAAGAGGGATAAAAAAGGGATAAAATCCCAGTAGTGTCTGATGCAGCGCAGGGAAAAAAACCCAACAAAATAGTCCTAAAATATGAGTTTTAAACATTGCAGAATCTGTCGACTTAACGCTCTTGATCTACTCCTAAATTCATACTACGCCGTTTTTTTCAGTTAAAAAGATTGTTTAAAGTTTCCTAGGTATTGCTGAGTATTCTTTCATATCGATTAGAAGTGCTATATTGTCTTTTACATTTATACAAAGATATATAATCTATCTATCTATCTATTTTTCCTCTCCCCCTTCCTCTGGCTCGCCGTCTCTCTGATACAAACTCTTCCAATCACTCTAAACCTCTTACACCATTGGTTTTCCACCCTTACTTTCAGCACCCATCTGTCTCTCTTGTCTGTCTCGATATCCCCCGCCTATTCCCTTATCCCCTAAGCCGCCATCTCTCTCAATTATTGTTTTTTTTTAAATTGTAAATGATTGATCGTTTAAAAATTCAATAAATGAAAACCCAGCCCCTCTTCTCTCTTGCCGCCATTCCAGTAATCTTTCTTTTCATCTCCCACCCTGGACTTTGTATCGTGGTTTCATCCCAGTCTATAACGTTTTTCTTGGTTGACCGGTGTAACTAAGGATGCTCATCATACATAAACACATCAACGGAATACTAGTCATTCCTGTAGGGGAATTTATTCATTTCATCTTCCCTGTAGAAACATGGGCTTAAGGAAACTCGGAAAGATGAGCATCGGTGCACTTTTGGGTGAATGTAGATCTAAACATTTATATGAGAAACCCCCCAAAACACAACAATCAACAATACGATAAAAGTAATAATGGAATTGTAGAGAGAAATAAAAGAATAAGTGCAAACAAAACAATACAAACATGGACACACAAAAAAACAACAACAACCACACACAAAAACGAAAACCAAACAACAAACCAAACAATAACAACACGGGAGACCACGATGCAGTTTAACAACAGAAAACGAAGCAGCAGCAACAGCAGCAGCAACAACAACAACAACAACAACAACAACAACAACCAGAAAATGAGCTCAAAGAAAAGAGACTGCCATCATTAGCCGCACATCCCAAGGAACCACCGACGGTCTTCTCTTTCTTCTCTTTCCTCCCCCCTGAGAGAGCATTAAGGGGAGACAATGTGCCGGAGTAGCGTCGTAAATCTTCATAAAGGGGGAAATAACTCGCGCGCGTCGCTAGCCCGGCCCAGCGCTGGACTGTTGTGGAGATTCTACTCGGTACTTCCTTCCACTGTCTTCGCCTGAGGTGGCCATAGCTCATTAGGCTTCACTTTATTTTTAGTTTTTACGACAGGTACCGATGGGCAGACTGATAAATACTGAAATACTGAGACTGTCTTTAGACGGAGTGGCGCATTGCGAAGGGGCGCAATGGTCTAGGGATAGAGCGTTCGGCTACTACTCGGAAGGGCGCGGTTCGAGCCTCGCTTTGGCCTCCCAAGCCCCCCCCCCACACTCCTTGCCTCTCCCAACACACACACACACTCACACACACTGAGTGAGTCGATTCTAGTATAACTGACCAGCCAAGTCCCGGGTATCTTGCCCTGGGGCCCCGGCGCCATATATTATCCTCCGGGAAACTTGGGATGCGTTAAACTGGAAGAGAGTTTCGACTTCCCCTACCAAAGAATCTGAAGTTCATCAAAGAACTTTTTAACTTTTTAGGACCGGTGACTGATAGGCGGGTTGACTGTCGGTCTCCCGAGGAGTGGGCCAAGAAGATGGAGCACGAAGGTTACCGCGGGATGGTTGGGTGTTGAAGTACACACGTCAGGCGGCTAGTCATTCAGTAGCTCATAGTCGGGCACTGCTCTGAACTGATGGGCAGGAGGTCCAATGTTCGATTCCCAAAGCGACGTGTAAGGCTCTTTAGGATTTACTCCCCTTACTGTTTTTGTTTGTGTTTGTTATTGTTAAAATAATACATTTCGATTGCTATATGTTGCGTTTTTGCATATTTTTAAGGGAATTGTAATTTAGTAGCCATAGATGTTTGGTATTTCAAGACACTTCATGAAAAGGAGGACCGGATTCATAAGAAAATTTAATAGCGACACCCGATTTATGAGGAAAATATTGAAAAATAAAACGTAGAAACGTTTTGAAGGGCAAACTTAAAAAAAAAAGAAGTGCTATATATCAATATTTATACCATACGGATATTATTTATTGGAGAATGAATTGGGTCTAAAATTCAATATTTTAATCTCCCGAGTTTAAGCTCTTCAAAAAAAAAAAATAAAAAATACCGCACTCGACAAGGACGGACTCTTAATAAGTGTTAATACTTGTACTTTCTTCCCCCCTCTCGACCCAGCACCAGGATCGCTTGAAGTTGTATAAAGTTCAATGCGATCAATCTTGGTGGGTTTTTTTGTGTGCAAATTCGAAGGTAGCACTGATCATCATCACCACCACCAACACATCATCATCATCATCATCATCATCATCATCATCATCATCATCATCATCATCATCATCATCATCATCATCATCTCTC